>JANIJG010017313.1:0-65647 GCA_024611175.1 Megaceryle torquata
TCACCCTTTACATATTTATAAACATTAATGAGGTCACCCCTCAGTCTCCTCCAAGCTAAAGAGACCCAGCTCCCTCAACCATTCCTCATGTGGGAGATGTTCCACTCCCTTGATCATCTTTGTGGCTCTGTGCTGGACTCTTTAGAGTAGTTCCCTGTCCTTCTTGAACTGAGGGGCCCAGAAGTGGAGGGAAGGAGGAGGAGGAGAGAGTTAATGAGGGTCTTGTTGAAATAATTAGGCCACTTAACAGCCCAACCTACCTTCACTGTAATTTTTAGACTTGCCATTTTCATTTCTACAAGCCTGGAGCTATTAGGGAAATAAAAGTACAAATGTAGTATTTATTAGGATAAAATCTTAATTATCTATTTCTCATCACAGTGTTCTGCCCAGAAAATACCTTAATTTTTGAAGAGGGTTAGATTTGCTACTTTCTTTACCTTTTCAAGGTCATTTCATTGTTCTGTCAGTGCTCTCTTAATCAGCTAGCTGCTGGTCCTAATTTCTGTACTTACAGCAGGGATTGCAACATTGGTTTTCCTGATCTTGAGTGGGGAAACACTTGTGAGGGACTTAAATTATGTAAATAACTTCGTTTACTGCTGCCGCAGGTTCACTTTGGAAAAGGGAATTCTATGGACATCCATCTGCTCCACTATTTGGGTGCTTGCTTTATGAGTACAGACATTTTGTAGACGACTTCCCTCATAATTCTGGTGCTAGAGCAGATGAACAAAAACTTGGTTTGAGATTTCCAGCCATTGGATGATGAACTATCAAATATCAGTGATATATCACATTTTTATTGGTATTCAAAAATAAAAGTGGCAATAAAGTGGCCTTGTTGGAAATTCAGTCTTCCCATTTCAGCCAGATGAAATACTCTTGCTGCAGACTTCACATGCTTTTTGAAAGGGCTGTCTGACATACAGTTGTAGACTAAAAATACATCATACAAATGTGAGTAGTTACAGCACTAGAGATTCTGAGGATCTGTCCCAAAAATAATGTATGCATACTTTTAGAAGGCATATGTTATGTAAGTTCACATACAGAGTTCTTGTAAGTACTGCACAGGCAGGGACAGTCTGGAGGTTATTTGTGAATATAAGGTGTAAGCAGAGAGAACAAAAGGAGCCTGGAGTGTTCGTATTACTGTCAGGAAAACATTGAGGATAAAGCTTTAGCATTTTAGTTTCAGTCCTAAATTTAAATTAATATTTAGGGCTCATATTTACATGGCACGACACTGTACCTTGTTGAAATTTACTAATGAGCATTAGGCATAAACAGAATGCTTTGAAACACATGGCACAGCAAATGATGCTGCTGTGTATGTTAGACTGTTTATCTGGGTTTCTGCTGGGAAATGCTTCGGTCTGATTCACAGAAGTTCTGAGGACTCACAGTTACAACTGAAAATGGTGGGAGACACCTTTATGTCAGGAGCTTTAAAACCCTCTGAACTGGTTTGGTTTTTTTTAAACTGAAGCTCCAATTTCTCTTAGATTGGGCATTCAAAGTTCGAAGTTAAAAATACTGTTCATTAAGATCATGTCATTAAGCATTGTGGAAGACAGTAAGGTCATTAAGTGTACCTTAAAATTTTGTCTCTTTCAGCACTTGTCTTTGCACTTTCGTCATTTTACTGTGATTGAAATGTGTGTTATTTGGTTAAATGTGATAGACGGGGTTTTTTGCTGCAGGGGAATATAATTTATAAAGTTTAGGTAACAAGTTATTTATTACAGTTCCTGTGTGCTTATGTTACTGGCTCAGTCCAAGTGATAAGACAAGGCCTGAGAGAATAGCAGTGCTTGTTCTTCACAAAACCTTAGAATAAATATGTACAGATGGATTTAACATTGATACTACTGACTTCATACCTTAGGGGAGAGTCAGGGTGGAGCATCACTGCCTTGATGTTTTGGATAATCTCAAATTGTCTTAAAAGTCGTGTGGCCAGGGAAATTAAATATAATCTTTTCCACTGCAGCAGAAAAAACATGTTGCAATGGGGGGTAGGGCAGTCTCACTGAACTTGCAGTATTGCTTAAAGTGAGAATAGTAAGATCAGACTTGGAGAAGAGTTAAAATTAAATGAACTGAGTGTTCACGTGCATACTTCAGTCTTGCAATAATCTTTGGAAGATGAGGTATATGAAACTGTACGGGGTGTATGAATCTGTAATAAAATTTACAGTAGAGGTTTTGCCATTAGGAAAAGGGTAAGTTTACAAGACTAAAATAAGAGCAGCATTGATTTTCTGATACAGGCCTGTCAGTCTGACCTTGGTGCCAGGCAAGGTTATGGAGTAGATCATCTTGAGTGCCCTCACGTGGCATATACAGGACAACCAGGTTATCCAGCCCAGTCAGCATGGGTTTATAAAAGGCGGGTCCTGCTTGTCTAACCTGATCTCCTTCAGTGACAAGGTGACATGCTTAGTGCATGAGGTTGTTGTCTACCTGGACTTTAGTAAAGCCTTTGACACTGCTTCCTACAGCATTCTCCTTGAGGAACTGGATGCTCATGGCTTGGGTGGGAATACATTGACTGGTGGCCAGGCCCAAGGAGTGGTAGTGAATGGAGTTAAATCCAGGTGGTGGCTGGTCACAAGTGGTGTTCCCCATGGCTCAGTACTGTGCCCTGTTCTTTTCGATATCTTTATCAGTGATCTCGATGAGGGATTGAGGGCACCATCAGCAGATTTGCAGATGACACCCAGTTAGCTGAGTGTGTCAATCTGCTTGAGGGTAGGGAGGCTCTACAGAGGGATCTGAACAGGCTTGATCAATGGGCTGAGGGCAACGGGATGAGTTTCAACAAGGCCAAGTGCCAGGTCCTGCACTTGTGTCACAACAACCCCATGCAATGCTACAGGCTTGGGGCGAATGGCTGGAAGGCTGCCTGGGAGTTCTAGTCAAGATCCAGCTGAATGAGAGTCAGCAGTGTGCCCAGGTGGCCAAGAAGGCAAAGAGCATCCTGGCCTGTATCAGAAATTGTGTGGCCAGCAGGACTAGGGTAGAGAACATTTGCCTGTTACTTGGCACTGGTGGGGCTGCACCTCAAATAGTGTAGTCAGTTTTGGGCCCCTCACTACAGGGAAGATACTGAGGTGCTGGAGTGTGTCCAGAGAAGGGTAACAAAGCTGGGTAAGCGTCTAGAGCACAAGTCTTACAAGGAGCGGCTGAGGGAAATGAGGTTGTTTAGCCTGGAGAAAAGGAAGCTCAGGGTAGACTATATTGCTCTCAAGAACTCCTTAAAAGGAGGTTGTAGCAAGGTGGGGGTTGGTCTGTTCTCACAGGTAACAAGCGATAGGACAAGAGGAAACAGCCTTAGGTTGTGCCAGGAGAGGTTTAGGTTGGATAGTAGGAAAAATTTCTTCCCTGAAAGGGTTGTAAAGCCCTGGAACAGGCTGCCAGGGAAGTCATGGAGTTACCATCTCTAGAGGGATTTAGAAGATCTGTAGATGTGGTATTTAGGGACATAGTTTAGAGGTGACCTGGCAGTGCTTGATTAATGGTTGGACTGGATGATCTTGAAGGTCTCTTCCAACCAAAATGATTCTATGATTTTGTGATTCTAAGATCTCAATTGTAACCTTGGGTAAAACAAAGTTTTTGGGGAGGGGCTTTTAGTTGATTAGAATATTAACATGGATTTGGGGTGGAGAATGACACAAATCTTCAATCACACAAGTGTTTCTTTAGATTTTGACCTTAAATACTTTGAAATATTAATTTCTCACCCTTTTCTCTCATTTCCTAATTCAGGACTCAAAAGAATTGATTCTTGATGCATATTTTGGATTATACAGAGCTAATATTGCAAGTCTAGAACAGTTATAATGAAGGCTTTGAAAAAGTGTTTTCATGCTAACAAGCTTATTTGTTGATTGAAGGGTAATGTGTTGGTTTTATTTCTTATTTTCTGTTGGCTTGAAGGAACAAGATAGTTTTTAGCTTAAAAACTTAGACCATGATGGCTATAACAACATCAAAATAAATTAAATGGGGAGACTTTTAATACTTATCACTTTCATTTTCTTGTTCTTCAGGACAGTGGTGATTATCCGCTTACTATGCCTGGGCCACAGTGGAAGAAGTTTCGATCCAACTTCTGTGAGTTCATTGGAGTGCTAATTCGACAGTGTCAGTATAGCATCATTTATGATGAATACATGATGGATACAGTGATCTCCCTTCTGACTGGTTTGTCAGATTCCCAGGTCCGGGCTTTCAGGCACACCAGTACATTAGCTGGTAAGTAAGCTAGCACAGAGAAGAGTTTTTTCTAAAGGAGTTGCTGCTATTTAGCCACTCTGAGTATTACTTCTATTACTCCTTTTGACTGAAGTGGAATTTGACCAGCACTGAGAACTCTGGAAAGCTTGATCAAACCCAAATGTGTATTTTAACTATAGTTATACTATATGTCTGGCTTTTTTGTTTCAAAGGGAGTATTTCAAGGCATTTCATCTCAGAGATTCCTGGCATACCCAGAGGCTTCCAGTGAATTCTGTGAATCAAAAGTGTCATGCTTATGTCATGTGCTTTGTTATTAGTTGTTCATTTGTTGTATAGAATGTCTTCATAATTTTTTATTTCTAGACTACAAATTTATTCTAAATAAGCGTCAAGAAAAATTGTATTATTGAAGAGTTTCAGTCCACAGAAAAACAAAATCTGTGCCTTCACTCGAGAATCATTAAGTTTGGGAGCAGTGGGTCATAGCTGTAGGTTTTACTGTCTTCTACCTCCAGCTGTGCTGCACCTTTCAACACACCTGCCTACGTCTAAGGAAAGTACTGGGTATATCATTAGATGGAAATAGCCTTTTCAAGAGTATACTTCATCAGACCTATATGAGATGTCTCCAGTAAGATAGATGAATCGCTTTCTAGGAGTAGATATATTTTTCTCCAGTTACAAAGCAATGCGAGGGTGGCTACCTCAGGTGTAGGTGTTTAAAGCTGAGTATGTCAGGTGATATCTTTCTACTTATGTGCTGAAATGTATCTATAGGAAGATTCTTCTTCCTGGACTGTTCATAGATCATGCCAAATATGTTAAGCCTTTATAGGAGACATTTATCATAATCTCAGTATTTCAGCTGCTGCCATTTGTTACTAATTAATTGGTCTTTCCACAATCAGCCTCCTACAGTTTGTTCAGATTTCAATGTCCAACAAATTCAATCACAATTTGTTTAAAATTTCATCTGTTGCTATGAATCTTAAGTAAGAGGCAGATATCCAATGATATTGAAAAAACAATTCCAAATTTGATTGGAGTTTGATTTTAAAATTGAAAACCAAAACCTTCAAACTTGCAGTAAGGAACCCTTTTGGAAGCCTGTCTACCCCCTTGCATTCTTCACTTTTCTCAGTAAAGGAACGTAAGAACGTGAATTATGCAGCTCTAAATTTCCAGGTTTGGAGTGTGCCTCTGCATATTCACTATTGGAAGGTGAATACTATTTGAGCTGCAGATAACTTCTTGGAAATCTGTGCCTATTATTTAAACTGAGATGGAAACTATTCCTTTCCAGCTGCTACTACCTTCAATTGCATGTGACTCTGATTTGCTCTTTGCTTAGGTTGTGGTTGATTGTTTTACAGGGGAGAGATTCTGGAGTGAAGTATTCACTCTGGCCTTTTTATTGATTTGTTCCTCCTGGTGTGGGACAGATGTTTGGGAACTATGAGAGGCTTGATTGAAAAGACGGGAAACAGTACCATACAGTAGAGATGTTACACAAGACCTGTTCTATGTGGAAGAAATAGTTGCCATAATTTGGATTAGATTATGTGACTAGAAACTTCAAGTGAGGATAAGCAAATACTAAAGCCAGGATTTGTCACAACTGTCTGTTTATTTGAGCCATGGCTGGCTTCTTGCATTAGATATACAGGTATTTAGCACTTATGTTAGGAATAGGAGCTGTCAAAGATCTCCAGCATTTTCCAGTGATAATACATGCCACTCATTTATTTGTTTGTTTTAACAAGCTTGAGAGACTTGTTTTGATTCTGCAAATTTCCTTCAAGCTAGTTTTTGCCCATTTAATTATGTTGCTGTCCTGCAGAGCAGAGGTCAGCGTGGTGCCACGGAGCTCTGTATTGAAAAAGTTTATGAAAATCTACTTTTTGCATTTATTCTTTAAGGAGTATTTTCAAGGTCTTTGTTTCCAGTTTTCCTCTGTGCTAGCCAATTTGAATGAGAAGTGATTCACTTTAGCAAGAAACTTAAGGCAAGAAGTTCATGTGGGTGCTTCTAGAATTACCAGCTTTGAGCAATAGCACAGTAAAACAGAGTTATGAGCAGCTTCACTTCTCCATTTGTGTAGTCACTTTTCTGCCTTGAAGAAAATCATGCATATTTATCCAGAGAGGGTGTGATAGTTTGTTAGGACAGAATGTAGGGAAGACCTTTATTAATGCTTTTGTAAACATAAATTAACACAGAAAAACATACATGAAAAATACTGTATCCAGCATGTGTTAAAATGCATATAAAGGGGTACATAAATTTCTAATAGTCATTTTATACAACTATACACTTGACTATAGCCCAGTATCAGACTGCCTTTCAGAGAAACAGTGCTGTGTAATCCTCAATAGCTGTTGGTAAAGAGTTACCCTTAGTATGGAGGCATCTGTAATGATTCTCAGTAGAGAAATGTATGTAGCTCCACAGTAATTGGCTTTGCAGTGTACACTGATCCTGCACAGATTCACTTGCGTGCTTACTGCCCTTATGCATTCAGAACCTGCATACATTTCTGGAGAAGATGGCAAAGAGCATTGCCTGGACAGCTCATTGCAGTGGATATAATCTCTTTTTGAATCTTTAGATGAGCCAAGTGACCTGAGTATTGCTTGTGTGGGAAGTGCCTTTCCAGATGGCTTTGTATCAGGGTTGAGTTGGTTATTTTCTATTAATATAGATCTGCTGAGGCAATATTTTTTAACTCTGACTGCAGGTAAAGAGTCATATTCTGTCTTCTGCCTTTGCAGCTATGAAGCTTATGACTGCTCTTGTGAATGTTGCCTTAAACCTGAGCATTCATCAGGATAATACACAGAGGCAGTACGAAGCTGAGAGAAGCAAAATGATTGGCAAAAGAGCTAATGAAAGATTGGAGCTGCTGCTTCAGAAAAGAAAAGAGGCAAGTAAAAAGAAATTTTTTTTTTTTTTTTTTAACTGGTTCATATGCATTCCCTCCAACAGAAAGTCCAGGGTGGTTTGTGACTTGAGTACTGTAGTGAGAAACAAGAGATTAGTTCTGCAGTCATGTTTGTGCAATCTGAAGCATATTACTTGGGCTGCGTTTTAAAATCTTATATTAATATTCAATTGAGTTTTTGTGTGCTGTTCTGCACGCACAGGATAATTTCTTTTCTCAGGCTTGTGTACATGACCAGGCAGGAAGAAAATTAGTCTCAGGTTGTAAGCAGTAACTGTTGTGGTTATGCAAAAACATTTTGAAAAGAGAATGACATGTAGTCCCCCACTGCACTGCCCATTTCTTCCTTTGATGACTGCAATTATTATAGTGTCTCATTAGTACTTCTTTTTGTAGCTACTTTCAAGAAACACTGGAGTGGGGGCTATAGCACCTGGTCTCAGGGAGAAGAAGCTAGGGAGACATTAAAGTCGCTTTTAGTAAGTACCAGTCTGGCATTAGGTGAGCAAAATCATTAGAAAGTTCCTGTACTCATCCCTAATTAAAGTATTATATCCCAGGAAATTCAGTTTTAGAGTTGTACTTAAAAGAAATTTAAAGATGACAAGTTGAAAATGAGTACATATGCACCCAAACAGCCATAGTCTGTGAAGATGCTATGTAAATCTCAGAAGATGGACTGAAAATTTGAAGTGTATATGACTTAGATTTACATTTATTATTTTTAATAAATTAGTTTTTAATATATTTCCTCCACCACTGTTTTACTCTGTGGCAAATTAAGAATGTCTGTGTGCTTTACCTGTATGGACCTTGGATTCTTTTAGGTATAACTTTGACTCAAAATTGCTTGACTTTATAGTCTTTGTCTGGGAATAATTACAATTAAGTATTTTTATTTTACCCCTACAATATGTAACAAAATTTATTTGGCTCTCAGAATTCTTAAAAATCATGCATTAAGGTACAAAGCAAGTACAATCTCTCCTGTCCAAACTGCAAGGGAAACATTTTAAATTAAATATTAAATTCAGTGTCAGCCTTTAAGCATTTTGAAAAGCAGAATTGTTTTTATCAGATTAGCTGGAGCGCAGTTTCTATTCCAGATTTGTTGATTATTGCGTTGAGTTTCCAGAGAAGGACAAATTCATTAATTACACTGATTAACTTGGTTTAGTATCTCTGTGTCTGTGGACGTCCTCTGTGCTCATTCCTTCGGCTGTTCTTGTCAGTATCTTTTGGAGATGCAGTATATAATTGTCCTGGGGAGACCCAGGCTAGCACAGGGATGTGAAACTCTGAAAGAACAAAAATCATTTGGCAAACCTTAACTTTTGATATGTATGTTCACTCTCTCTCATATCACTGATCACTAAAACTAACCAAAATGTTGTGTAGGAGTAAGCCAAAGAGGAGTAGTGGTGACTGAGTATGTCCTCAGGTACATAGTGTTAAGCACAGCAGAGGTCCCTGTGTGAAGAGATTTATGAGGTTTAACTGGCATAATGGCCTTGTATAAGACTTCCTGTGTATTTCCCCTGGTTTAAATATGCTGAATTTACAATAATATTCTCTGCTGGCACTGTGTTAGTTGCCTTTGCTAGGCACATAGATGGGCATGGATTTATCTTCACAAGTTATGTAAGGACAATTCACAAGCCAAGTGTGGCAAATTAATCTGAAATAGAAAAGATGGAGCACTTTCTCTGAAGTGTTTCCTTCTCATGTCATCTTCTACATACCTCACGTGAGAGCAGTGCATGAAGGGCTGTTCTTGTTATAATGGGATTTTCAACCAGCTTGGAGGATTTATGTAACAATGTGCCACAAAATAGAGGAAGTTCTGTTTTAGTTGCTACCACAGTAATTCAAATCTTGTGTTTGTCATACTTGTCTTTTTTTAGCTTCTCAAAATGCTTGTAGAGTCCAGAAGAAAATGTTTCTTTTTTTTTTTTGTTTAGGTTTCAGAGGGAGGGTGGTGGTAAATCACTTTTGCATTGGTAAGAATAGGAATCCCAAGACTAAAATGCTCCTTCAGGATGCCTGAAGTTAAGCACTCACATTCAAGTTCATGATCTAGAAAAACTGAAAGATTAAAAAGCAATTATATTTCTGGAGAAAATTCTTATTTTTCAAATAATTGCTAATTAATTACTGACACTAAGATACATTTGAGGGTTTTATATTCTAAGTGTTAACAAACAAAAGTAAAAGGGATCTCACATAGACCTGCTGAATCTCTGATTCTCCTTCTGCACCAGCTCTGCCCCAGCATTTGGATTCCTGTATCAGTCAAATAGCTGATAACTTAACAGCTTTACAGCAAGCTGCAAAATCCCTGTAGAAAAAGAGGGAGGAAGCCATCCCTGCTGTCCCCTCACCTATGCCACTTAGTCTTCTATGGTCTAAGTACACTTTTCTGTAGTATCTTAGCCTTCCCGTGACTCACAGTTCAGATTGTCCTAGCTCTCTTCTGTGGTGTGTTTTTATAGTAACAACTCATATACAGAAATCTACAGTAGCTTTCCTTTTCAGGGCCTCATTAGTTTTTCAGAAGGCCTTCTGAGGCTTCTTAGTTCATTCCCATCTTCATTTTACTCCAGTCTGTGCTAAGTTGTCTCTAGCCCCATGTTTCTGTGCATGTTTGCCTGCCTGCAGTCTATGAAGACAAGCACCTGAAGAGTGTCTAGAAATTTCATGCTCTTTTTTAGGTTATGTGCTCTTGAACAAGCATTTAGTGTGTGTGTATTTGGGTTGAGCTGATGCTGAAAAGTGTGCTTCTTCCAGAAGCCATGTCTAAATATGCTTGGTTTCTGTACCAGCCCTTTGGTGTATGCCAAGCTGTGTGCACCCAACTTTTCCTATAGTACATACTCCCTTTTACTGTGAAATTAATTTATTTGGCAGGTATTTGACAATTTAGTCAATGCCTCCATTTCCCCATGTGCAAAATGGAGACAGCACCTCCCTACATTTTAGGAAACTGGGAGATTTCATCTACTGAGTTTTGCAAGCTACTATAGATCTTATCTGGAAGATTCTATAGAATTATTTATTAACATAACTTGAAAAACATAAACCCCTAGGTGAAAGTGTTTATGAGCACCTGCTGTACAGGAAATCAAAACAGCTGATCATAAATCCGCCTCTGGCTTTACGATATTTTCTCTGTTAAATATATATGTGCCTAATTAAAAAGGTTTAACTAATTTATTCATATCTGCGCCCTATATTAGCAAGGCTTTGTTGTGGTTTTCACATTGAAAATGTGGAAAAATTTACATTCACATGTGTTGTAGTATTCTCTTTTGACATTAAGAAACACCTTGATGGAAGAATGATGGCTTTGAGTGGCGTAGCAGTTCTGCTCTAAAAGCTGACTTTGTAACATTGGTGTCATCTTATTTAACAAAGCCGTATTTTGGTGTAATTAAGTCATACGTATTTAGTTTAGTACAAAAGCCGACAGCATGGAAAGACTTCAGTTGGTTCCAAGATGTTCTTCTAGGATGTATTAACATATTCATTGACACAAACTAAGCTTTCCATAGTACTTACCAAGTATGCTCTTATTGCTCAGGAAATATTTAAACAAACAAACAAACAAACAAAAAAACTTAGAAGACTTTTTATAAATATATAAAACCATGTTCATAGCACCTTTTTCATTTTGATTTGGTTTGTTTTTCTGCAGTCTAAGGCCTGGATGTCAGGTGTGCTCCCGTGTCAGCACCAATGCTCTGATTCTGGAAAACTTCCTAGTTCAGAAACTCAATTAGCATGGGCAGTGAAGTTAAAGCAACTGACACTTAAGATTGAGAACATCTTTAAGTACCTCCCTTACATATGACATTGAATTTTTCAGTGAGGATTCCTGATCTGTAACCATCTTCATTCCTGCAGCTGTCACTCACAGTTCTGTCTGCTTAACTATGAATACAAGACTGCTGACGTTACTGAAATCGGAGTCTCTACTTGTCTGAATTTCAGTAGCAAAAAATGATGGTGAACACTTTAAAAGACTAAGTTGAAACTAAATGAATTTGTATTTGTAGAAAAAGTTAACTTTCTTCCATTAAGGCGTTGCATATATATATGTACGTATGTATATGCACATATTATTGGCACGTGCTGGAAAAGTAGAAAGTGATGAATCTACTAATACTTTTAATGAAGTGCTCTTCCATGGTCTTCCAATGTTTCCCAGTAAGGAATTGTAGACTATCAAATTAGAATAAACAGTGATGTTTTATTTATTTTTGTTTTGTTTTTTACAGCTGCAAGAAAACCAAGATGAGATTGAAAATATGATGAACTCTATTTTTAAGGGTATATTTGTTCACAGATACCGGTAAGAAAATGCATGCTACAGTAAACTCTGCTAACAAAGTATAATCAGAAATAATGTCAAGGGTAGTTTCTGTGTTGATTATTCTTCTGATGTAATACTCCAGATGCCATAAAAGCAGTATCAAAACCACTGAAGTTATGGAAGAAAATATAAGTGTAACCCCTATTAATTACACAAGAGTCACCCACACAAATTTATTTAAATTTAGTAAAACATGTTTAAAGAGCTGTGGGAGGCTTGGAATTTCAGTCTTTGTGTTTTGAAAATAAAAGTTGCCCAAGGTGGGAGCACAAACATGATATATCTTAAAAATAATGAAATGATCACTGCACATCATAAGAGGGCAGGTTTGGTTGCTGAATACCCCTGCTTTGCATTTCATTTTATATGTCTTAGGTGTAAACTGCAAATTTCTGATGTTTCCACTTCATATGCTTTAGCCACAGCTACAACTTTAGGCTATTTCCTCCTTAAATTACATAAAGGCAATCAAAAACCTTAATTTCAGTTAAAGTTTTGGGGGTTTTTTTTTTGTTATGTTAATCATTTTGGGCATTTGTAGCAAGAACATTAAAAAGTAAATGCAGTGTTAGCATATCAGAAAGGATTTTTTAATAGTTATTATGCTATGTCTTGTGAATGCAAAACCACGGGAGGTTACATATATTTATGTATGTGTGTGAGTGTGCATGTGCGCACTTTTATTTATTTTAGAATTGGACAAAGCAATAGATTTAGATTGGTGCATGCTATTTTGGAGTATGGTTTATCAGACAGCAGTAGTCTTTTAAAATAGATGCAGGATTGTTTTGCATCACAAGATGCCTCCAAGCATATGCAGAATCTTGGTGCAACTATCTTTTTAAATGTTAATTGACTTCCTGAAGTCAAAAGATAAAATTAAATTCTAAACTATGCAATTAACCTTTCTGATTAAAATCCTGGTTTGAAACTTTATCATTTATGAAATGGCAGAAAACATGGAAGGGTCTATGAGAAGAAGTTTAGAAGGTGAAGTGGAATGCATAGTTCAGCTGAACAGAGGGATTATTGTAACTATGCAGAAAAGCATGCAGGAAAACAGGAAGGGGCTTGTACTAAGATACGGGATTGTGACCACCTCAGTGGAGTTGGACCATATATCTTCAGTACCCAAGCTTGATACTTGAAAAAAAGATTATGGTCAGTAAGCCTTGAGCTCCTTGACAATGGAAAGATGAGCATATAATGGAGACAATAGGTAAATTAGGATATTTTCACAGTGTAACACACTGTTTTGTTATGAAAGCAGTTTTTATGGCATGTAGGTACTAAAATTGAAAAAATTAGACGCAAAGAATGTTTCCTTTTTTATCCCTTAAGAATTTAGTGTGTTGTATCAAACAAGTAGTCGCTTTAAAATACTTTCCTAGTATCTCATGCTCTTGCTCGGAGTTGGAAAAACCTCTGCTTTTGATCTTTTGATGGTCTTCATGTTGTTCCTTTTTTTTCTTTTTTTTCCTTTCTTTCTTTTTAATTCCTCCTTTTGTAGCCAAGATTTCTTTTTATGCCTCCTGCCACCATTAGAAAAGGCCTGATTTTGCCGATGCTGCTGTAACAAAGGAAATAAATAAATAAATAAATCTATCTGTGCCCTGAAAGAAATACCTGAGCAGACACTCTTAGACCACTTGAAGAATTTGCTGAAATCAGTCAAGTAGTATTATGCTCTGAGTGGTGGGTGGCACCGCTTCTACCACTGTTTAGAGAGGGTCAGAGGAAGTAACTGCTTCCAGGTCTGCCCCTGCGAGCCACTTCTGTGGAGTCACCATTAACTTTCATGAAGCTTCCTTAACTTTCATGAAGCTCCTGTGAGAGTCTGTTATGACACATACCCAAATATCTGTAGACAACAGAACGTAGATTCAAATTTCTGCAGTCACAGCTGGGCAAGAGCATATAGGGGAAAAAATACCTGTATTAAAACCAGCTAACTGAAGAGAAAAACAGGACAAGTGACAAGAAGAAAGCAAAGGACTTCAAACTATTATCTACTTCCATAACATTTCTTAAGCATTCCTTCTCTCTAATGATTTATAAACTTGACATCATTTTACAGTCCTTAGACCATGCACAAGTGGTAATGATTTCAAAATAACATTATTTTAATTATTCCCAGAGAGTAAATTCCTTTCTATAATAAGATTCAGACTCTGCCACAGTGATTCATGCTTAGCGACCTTAGTGACTTAAATAGCAAGTCCTTGAACTAAACAAAAAGTCTCCCAAAAATGTTTCATTCAGAATGAAGCTGTCTTCCTATTAGTAAACTAGTGTTTCAGTGAGGTTACATTTGTTTTTAGATTGGTTTTCAATTTACTCTCATTGGAAAAAAAAAAAAAAAAAAAGAAAAATAGCTAAACCATTTTCTAGGTGTAATATTAGTGTAATATTAACAGCAGATTTCGTCAAAAATCGAGATATTCTTAATGAACATGCAGGTTCATTGCATATTTTATCATCTCCTTCCTGAATCACTTCCTCTGACTATTTTTGTATTGCTTTATGACATATTTGGTTGTCCATGGATTATTTTACTGTCTCTAAAACTGAGAATTAGCATAAAAAAGGGAGATGTATGTGTAAGTTCAGTTAGAGTCAGTCTGAGCTCATGTTAGTGAGTATAAAACCAGCAGAGATGGTGGCTGTGGTGAATAGGACTTCAAAGCTGTGAGGATAATTCTACTCTGGAACAGGTTGTCCAGAGAGGCTGTAGAGTATCAGTACATGGACATACTCAAAAACTGATTGTGCAAGTAACCTCTTTTCTTTTTTTTTTTTTGTTCTGAAGTTAAACAAGCTGGAAATGGCTTCCAGGGTTCCAGGGTACATGTATATTAAGAAACAAACAAACAAAGGAGGGGAGGCATATTTCTTAATTTCACTTGTATCTGCACATCAGAGACTACTTTGAATCTGAAATAATTGCCACAAAGCTTCTCAGATGTAATAAGTATTTATAACATGTTCATCACTCTCTACCCTTATCTGAGATGTCAAAATTTTGTGTTTTGATACTTCCCTGCTTTTAACTTAGCAGTGTGTGTCTAGACACATTTCCCTTTTGGACGGGAAGATTTGGAGGATTCTTATTTGAGCCTTACTTGATATCTTTTTGATTTGAATATTCAAAAAACTATTCCTCCAGATGTGAAAGTCCAGCAAAATGGAATTAGTACAGTTTTAACTTCTGGCAGACCTGAATGGGGCTCCTCCAACTGTTGGAACATGATGGTGTTGTGAATGCAATGCAGTGAGCCTGTCCTGAGGTATTATTTTGGCACTACTGGTAATTAAGGGAAAACTTGCCAAAGTTTGATGCCATCTTTATGGAGAAGATGCTTCTGTCTCCTTCCAAGGTGCTCCTTTCCCTCCTACTGAGTGAACGGGATGATGGTTACAAGTTACCTGTGAATGCCACTCTGGGAAGCAGGAGTGTTGCATGAAAAAAAAGGGAGAGGGGATATTAGGTAGAAATCAGGTGAGGAAGCAGGTAAGAGACTGAGATGAGGAAAAAACAGTCAGCACAGGGAAATGACAAGTCAAAAAAAACCCAAAACAAAACATAGAGAAATCCTTTTCCCTGCCCACTAAATGTGTTATCCTAAGGAGGTGAAACATATATCTTAGTGACAAGAAAATGCATTACATTTTTAGGTATGTTGAAAAAACAGATAGAAATCACCAAGAACATTTGTCATGATCATTTGTTAGTTTCCATTAGACTGAAGATATTAAATTTTTATCATACTAAGTCTTGTAATTAGTTGAATAGCTTTTCTTGTTTTTTGGTTTTTGGTTTTTGGTTTTTTAATAGCAGCTTGGTGTGAGTGTTTATCCATTGTGCCTCAGGATTCTGAGAAGCTTTTGACTCAAGAATCCATTTTTCACTGTCTGCCTAGAGAAGCTTGAATGCATTCTTACAGAACAGATAAATTTTCCCAATTTTTGAAAATGTCTGTGCTGCATGATTAAATAGCTGTTGACACTTGCGTTCTTTTTGGGATTGCCATTAAATCCTTCCAAAATGCTTCACAGTTAGTAAATTTATAAGGTGGTGAAATAACCTACTTGGATGAGGACTTAGGCTGTCATTCCGTAGTGGAAATGTCTTCCTGGTGATGTTGTGTTGCTGCATATGTCATGCTCCTTCTTTTTTAATCTTGATTCATACTTAGTGCTCTTTTAGATTGTTCTTTAAGTCTTGCATTCTAATTCCTTTCACCTATAGTTTGTTTTTAAAATAGTTTAGAAATAATTCCATGTAAAAGAATCTAGTTTTAGTGTGAAGTAATGTACAATTAAACATATATATTAATATATGCATAGTTTTAATTAAAACTTTTTTTTGTTGTGACTGCATTCCCCCTAATGAATGCAGTTTTTATAGTGCAAACCCTTGGATGTAATATTTTAGCATATTCATCCTTCCAGTATCTAAAACCTATTTGAGAAATCCTTGGTAGGAACAGCTTATTTAATGCCCTACTCTGCTTGAAATGTGGCTTGTCTACATGGTGAATTGACAATAACCTTGGCTTTGAGGTTACAGAGTCTTCGGGGGTTTGACAGTCTAGATTCGGTTCTGAAGTTGATAGGATCAGCCTTTTTCATGTAGGCAAAGACAGTGGTAGAAGTTTGATGGCATTCCTACAGATTTCCCCCTCACATTCATACATCAGCTTTAAATGCATGTTCTATGTTGCTACATCAGTACAGTTTCCTCTCTAAAATTTGATTACTGAATGAGAAAAACAGGGGCTTGACTGTAGAAGTTCCACATCTAGTCATATAGTGATACTGTGATTGATTGCTGCGTTCATGTAAGAGCTGTGGTTTTTACCTTGCTATCTGGAAGGTCATATACCATATATCAATGGCACCATATATCATGTATCAGTGGCACCTATTGAGGTGGATCAGTCTGAAGGCAGTTAGAGTATGGAGTACTCATGGGTTTCTTTACTGTTTTGTGTGTATGAACTTAGGCATTAAGTATCTTGAACATAAAATTGAGTGCATTTTATTTATATTTTGTAAAATTGAATACTTCAGGAAAAATAGTTTCTCTTGCAATTATTCTCTTGCTTGAAGCTTGGGGGTTTTGGTGGTGTGGTTTTTTTGTTTTGTTTTGTTGGGGTTTTTTTTCATAAATTAGTTTTCATCTGGGGGCTTTGTTGGTGCCAGTTTAGAATTAAATTGATGTTTGTTACTTTTCCAAAAATACTTTTTTATAAAACTACAGAAGAGTCTCAATTATAAACAAGGCCACTGCTTGCAAGGCGCTAGGCATTCCCTTCTTCTGTACCGTGGCTCTTTATGTTCCTCTTTTATTACAGATGAAATTTTGAACTGTGAAGCAGTGCCAGCTGGAGTGGCACAAGTGATTTCTCATAGTAACAGATGTCTTGAAGATGAAATTACTAAAGGGCCAGATGGCCCCAATCCCTTTTCCCGTTGTTTAGCTGTCGTTCATTATTAGTAAACATGCCATGCTTTATGTCAGTCAGGCAGGAAAGTGCCAATCAGATTGAAATCATTTCCATCCCTGTTCTCTTTAGGTGATCTCTCCAGACAGTTTCCTGCTGCCCCTCCTCAATAAGCAGCTGATAAGTCAGCCTGAGATACATCTTTGCCTCTTCCATCACTTGCCACAGAATGTAGAAAAAAGCAAGAAAACTGGAAGAAACCAGTGTTGAAATAGAAACATTTTCCTGGGTTTTCTTATAGGGACTTTCATGAGGTGCATGAACCAAGACCTGTCTGGTTACAAATTCCGTCCTACCCTCTAGCAGATTCCTTTGGTTAAACCAAATTACTTTTTTCTGCCTTGCAATGATTCTGCATCTCTAGCTGGAGAGAGTCAAGCCTGCTAAGCAAATGTCAGTGTTCATGTTTCAGAAATGATGGTCTAGAGGAGGTTTGTAGTTTGGATTCATAATTATTTATGAAAAGATGGAGCTAAAAGATGGAGTAATGGACTAAGAAATGAAAATTTTTTAAGCTAATGGAAATATTATATCTGAATGCATTGGAATTACTAGATAGAACAATGAGTTCAAGGACATAAAGGAACAGACAGTCAATGAGACAGCAGTGAGAACAGTGACAGGCCCTACATAGTGAAGTTCATCAAAAGTAAAAGAAAAATATTGTAGCTCAGACAATGGGAATGTAAAGTAAAGGGCGTGCCTCTGTAATCTGGTTAATACTTTTTCTTCTTGTATTTTTGGTTGTTTTGTTTTGTTTTGTTTTTTCTTATTAGTGATGCTATTGCAGAGATTAGAGCTGTCTGTATTGAAGAAATTGGTGTCTGGATGAAAATGTACAGTGATGCCTTCCTGAATGATAGCTATTTAAAATATGTTGGTTGGACACTACATGACAGGGTAAGTATTATGTATTACTGTACATAGCAGAGTGTACTGTAGGTAGCTGGTGTTATACTACCCAAGACATGTTTAGTACATATTCTCTGATTTATAAAGAGATTGTTCTTTTTTCTTGCCTGTTATCTTTCTTTAAACCAGCTTAGTTCAACATGTTCACTTAAATTAGGATACAGTACTCTCAAACTGCATGCTTGGTTCATGTGCTTTTTGTGGTTTTAGTCTCTGTTAGAATATCTTAATGGAAATGTTTCTGTCTTGTTTTTCTTCTGATTACAAGAGAAAGAGAAGTCTCCTCAGATCACCCCTGATAACCTTTGTGTCCGAAGCAGAGTGGAAAAGAGATTTCCAGATGTGTCTTCCATTTACATTGCCTAATAGTTCAAAGAAAGAGAACATCTCTGGGTCCTCAGCAGTCATCACTGGCTCCACAACCAGTCGAGTTCTCATCAATTAATTTTCCCTTGAAGAATGTCTTCAAGGTTCTCCTTAGCTTTTTCTTCAAAAGCATCATTGAAATAACCAGGTGGAAGCAAAAATATTTGTATCTACAAGTTCTTTCCTATCTCACCATTCTTCTTAATACTGATGGTATCCACAACGTGCCTCTTCTGGGTGGCAACAGGCCTGGGTACCACTCAGTTCCTGCAGCAGCAGTAGCCCATTCCTAACAGTAATAGAGCCAGAATTTGCACTTCCAAGTTTTTTTACAGCAGGCACCAGCTGGGACTGGCTGTCCTCCCACTCTCACCAAAACCCTGGAAACACTTGTTTAACTCTAAACTCTTTTGCTAGCATTATCTGAGGAAAACAGATGAGACCTACTTAGACTGTTAAAATGCTAATTAAATTCCAGTGTCCTGACTCAGACTGTTCTTTTTTTCCTAGGAGCACCACTGGAAAATATTAAAAGTTTGCAAGTTCATTTTAATGACTTGACTAACTGGTAGTTACCAGCTGATTCTTTAAAAAGATGACTTCTTCAGTAACTTCAGACAGCATATTAACACTGAGTATATGACTCAATCACTCTTTTGCTGAAGTCTGAAGAAGATCAGTTAGAAAGATGTTTGCTTTGGCTAATGAAAGGAGTTAGCTGCTGCCAGTTCTTTTGCTTTGGCTAGAGCTGACAAGGATCTGTATCTTACCTCGATTTGGATCAGCAATTTACTTGTTAAGAGTATCCTGTGTGTGCTTTAGAGACTAGATAATTGATGTCTTTCCTCTCTAAAGATGTAGTTCTCAAACTTTTACTTTACAAACTTTTACATTATATCTCATTGTTTAAAAATTTGATTAGTAGGAAGAGCCTCTGCTTACTGCTACAATCAGCCATGGCCACTGTTTACTATAGTGACATAACAATTCCTATCATCAAAGCTTAGACGTGGAACCATGGCTAGCCATCATGGTGCTTTGAGGGGCAGAGATGCTGCTCCTTCTATGTACATTGGTGTGCCTCACTGGTAGGCATGCTTCAGGAGGTGGAGATCATTGCTTCCAAGTTATCAAATCAGTGGGAAGGTCAACTATGGTGGGGGGATTAGGATTTTAGTTGTTGTGGAGGGCTTTATTTTACATAGGCTTTTAATTAAAAATAAATTATCCCTTGAATAATCACAGTGGATTTTTTGGAGCATATTCTAGTTCTCACAGAACATTTCCACAAAGTAGCACTTCCAACGGGAGAGCAGCATCTAACAGCATTAAACTTCGCAGCTCTCAGTCCCCTTCTAGTATCTGTGAAGTCCATCCATTTCTCACATAACTCCCTTTAACCATCTGTGAAATCCAACCTTTCCTCACAGCACTGTCTGTGACTGGTGTCAGCTTCTCACACTCTCATCTATTACATCCAGCAATTTTTCATGTCATGTCCAATAGTTTCTCACATGCTCTTAGGTTAACTTAACCCCAAGCCAAGGTCTAGTCATCTGCCTGCAGCCTTAACATGTATTTATACCTCAGCTTTTTAAAAATTAATATATTCTTCTCTATCAGACAAATTTTAAATTACAGTGTTATGGAAAAAATAATGGATTCCCATCTGCACCAGACACAGACAAATTCTATGAGGCTACTCTCCTGCCTCTGCTTGTTTTGTAATATTTTTCATTGCAGGCCTCAAGTGCCTTAGGGTTCTAAGTCTTTAAATCACTACCTAATATGTTTAATATCCTGGTATACATTATATGCGTTATTTTTTATCGATGTAGTGTGCGTTTAATGTATAGAGTGAGACAAAGTGTAAGCAGAATAGGGAAGAGTCAGAGGAAGGTGAGACGTGTCAAAGGCTGAAAAGGGAGGAGAGAGAGATGTATTTGGGGAGGCGCAGAAAGGAGGAAGGAAATGAAGTGGAAAGAATATACTGAAAAAAGATGGAATAAGAACCAATTAAAAATGCAAAACCTCCAAAAGTACAAGGTCCGTTAACAGTGGGGTTTTCATTGGCACAACCTGAAAAACTTGCCAGCTGGTACCCACGTTTCTTGATTTTGCTTTGCTTTGATCAGGAGATAATTTTTGCTATGATCAGTATTTACAATATTGGAAAAAAAATGAAGGCTGAGGAAATAGTCATAAGGTATTTTCATTTCACATGAAGAGAAGTCACATCAAAATTACTAACTTCTCCAGAAGTTTGCTACTACAAAAAATAGAGAAGGCAGCAGTGAGGAGATTCACAATCACTTTCATATTGTACTTCAGAAGATAAAACGAATTAAACAACAGGAAAGATAGAGAGTTCTTACACTTCTTCATAGTAGTTCCAATGTAGTCTTTCAGAGATAGGATGCAGAAGCTTACTTCTCTCATTTGGGAAACCTGTGTATATTATTAATCCTGTCTTCAAGATCCATTTCAGATTAATATCTATAGGCCTTTTTGGGTTTTATAGATCAGTTTCTCATTTGAATATGTGTTTCTAGTTCTGCCTCTCTGTCCTTTTATATTTCTCTTCATTCTACTAGATCTCAAAGCATAAATTAAAAATATATAAAACTATGATATAATTGCATTTCAAAAACTTTTTTTAAAAGTGTTAAATCAGACTCTCCAGTCTTAATTTTCACCTGCCTCATTGATGCGTGGAACTGTTTGGAAACAATATTTATGTCCATAGATACCTAGACAATTGTGGTTCTTAAAACAGTTCCTAAAATATGTCTTCACCTTTTTTGTGTGCCTGTACTTCACTTAGTGTCTATTTCTGTGAAAGGGCTGAACCCAACATCGTCTGCAACAGATGGCATTTGAATAGTTCATTGTGATGACATCCTAACTTAAAAGGATGAAAAACAGATCTTGTTTTTATTAAGATTACTTAGAAACTGAAATTGTAATTTTTCCAAACTTCTGAATGTTTAACTTGATTTTGATGTCTAATTTCCTTGGGTTTGAGAAAGCTTGAGAAAATCTAAACCTGCATCAACTGATACACAGTATCTTCACAAATGGTACTGAGTGGGCATGTGCAGACAGAGCACCACTGCTTGCTTCTGACAGGAATACTCCTGCCATAGGTACTAATGAGCTTCAGGACATTTTCATATGTTTCTCACTGGCAGTGTAACTATTTCTGTCATTAGGCGGCAGATTACCTCAAAATATACAACCTTAGGGCATCAAAAAAGCAACGCAGTGTATCATGCTCATCCCATAAACTGTGGGTGAAGATCCCTAGTAATTTACATAATTTTCTACACAAGAGGAAGAAAAAAACCAGTGTTTATTCCTTTCCTGCATAGGGGGTAGAATTCACTGTACATCCATAGTGTTTCTCACATACAGTTATATTTTCTAAAAATAAAAAAAAAACTTTTGAATGCTTAACTATGTTTCCTGCTAAAATGGTCTTCCTTGCATAAGCTAAATTATTTATGTTGTAATTTTATTATTTTTTCTTCTACCCATTGTACAACATAAAAAGTGACAATTACTTTTTTTTCCTTCAAAGCAGTCTTAACTTTTCTTTGTTGTGCTATGAAGACATTTACAGAAAGTTTTCTCCATTACTTCTTGTGTCAATTCCATAATGTGCCCAGGCCTTTTTTATTTTGTCTTATGGTTTTTGTATTCCTCTTGTGCTTGGTGTTCTAATTAATTAATTAGTTTAATAAGTTAATTACTTAGTTTAGAAAGTCTCTTCCCATCCAGAAGGAAACTTCTGCTGCCTTTCTTGTCCCAAAAAGTGTTTAGGCTGTTAAAAGTTCATGTTACTTGGATGATTCTGATAATTACTTAAGAAGCATTTCATGTTTGACATGTTGATGGTCTGTAGCACATTGCTACTCCTCCATTCCAGATTTCAGTGCACACTCACTTCTGTCTTTCTTAGGTTCTTGTCCAGGTCATTGCTGTTTATGCTTCCCCATGGGTTCCTGTCACTAATCACCAACTCTATTTTAGAACCTTCTTAACAGGCTTAGCAAGTTGACAGTGCAGGGGCTCTTGCCTCTCCAAGAGATGAGTTCCAGTCTGGACCAACAGTTCAAAAACCAGACCTTTTTGCTCTCAGAGAAAGGCCTCCTCCTAGCATTTGTCTGCCAGGAAGGGCCATCCTTTCCAGGGATTGCCTCCATGTCCCCTGTGCCTTTGTCCTCAGCTAGAGGCGCCAGGTGTAACACAACCTTTCTGTCTTCATCTGCTCCTGCAGTCACTTGTCTCCTGCCTTGGATCTGGTGAGCAGCAGGAGGATAGTAGCCTGGTTCAGTTCACTTTTGTCAGCATCTGGCTTCAGTCTCCTGGCAGGCCATGCAAACAGCAAATGTTCACAAAGGTGCTTCCTATCTGCCTTGCTTGGTTTGATCACTTAGAGACTCTCAGTATCACGTGTGAACTTAACTCTGGGACCGTTGATCCATGGTGCTTGGTGAAGGCCATGAAGACTTTGGACCCGCAGGTTGCCCAGACTTTCTCTGCACAGGTCTCAAGTCTTGCTGTTGGCACTGATTTTTGTTCCCTTTTTTTTTTTTTTTTATCTAAACAACTTAGTTCTTTGCATTTTTAGGACTACAGCACTGGCTCTGTAACAAGCCATCTGCTCACTAGTAGGACAGTCTTCAGTGGAGTTGCAAGTAAACCTGCTACCCCACTGTTGCTTCACAGTGTTCATGATGTGCCAAAACCAGTACCAGTTCTCTGTGGCTAAGTAAGATAAGGCTGTAAGAAGCTTACATCTCTGATGATGATTAGTGATCATTCCCCCAGATCCTGGCTTTTCCAAATGCTACACAGCAGAGGAAACACCATTTCTGGTACTGCCACACAGGTACCCTTAAAAGCAGAATGACAAGCAGCATTTCTTTGCTTTTTTAGCAGTTTATTACATCCCTATAAAAATTTTGAGAAGGCTATTTTCTGTACCTTGAAAATCTTAGAATATGCCCTTTGAACATAACTTTCATTTCATTGAATTCTCTGCAGTGACAGTCAAAAAGATCCCTAGAAGAGAACACAAGTGCTCAGAGACTCCTCAGATACAAAGAGATGATTTCTTGGAAACAATAGTTCTGCAAGGAAAAGTTGTACTGAAAATCCTCCTTTCAACTTCTGTCCTTTTATCTTCTATTTCAATTTTTGAAATAAGTGGAAAGGAGAAAAGAAACTTAAAAATGAGCATTCATAGCTTCTGTTCTTATGTTAGCCTCTGAATGTTCTTTCAGTTTTTAGCCTGAGCAGGTTTTTTAAATACAGACTTCATTATAGATCGACAGGGTCAGAAATTAAACCCTCTGTGTATGGAGTTTTATTTATGAAGTTCAATAATTTGTATTAGTTCTTGAGCAGCTTAAGGCTTTAGACCTTGTACTCACTTTAATAAAAGTAAGTTCAAACTGCAGTGAACTCTACAGATTATATCTGAGCAGATTTGAGTATATAACATTTTTGCTATCTACAAATATTTTTAACAAGAATTCATAGTTTGCCCAGACTTTGCAGTTGAGCCAAGTCGTACACTTGCAGCCAGCCAGATGATGTGCATGTGCACAGGCAATCCAGCCCTTCTCCTTATTGCTGATGTTCCTGTAGGTGACAAACCTTGATCCATAGGCACTGGCCCATGACACCCATGTTTCCTGCTCACAGCCCATCAGATCAAAGCAGCCCCATCTAAAGAGCAGCTGGGAATGAGCTGCTGCTACCAGAACAACTCGGACAGATACAAGCTGTTTTGAATGGTTCTTCGGGCTGGGGCTTAGATGCTTGTGGCAGCGGCCTGCTCACCACTGGAGGGTCTCTGAGGCCCTTTGCATTCTTCAACCTGTGCCTCTCCTATGCTGAGAAACAATATGTAGAAAATTTTAGAGTAATTAATCCGGTGTGCATTCCTTCACTCCGTGGGAAAGGCAGGGCTCAGAGGTGGCTGTTTTGCTTGGGTGGGCTACGTGCAGCCTGTAAGCAGTCATTTTGAGCACTCATGCACTGATTGTAAACACTGGGTATCAGCCTGGAGTTGCTTGTAGTCTCTTTCCTGAAGATAAATACCTGTGCTGTCTTCACCAACCACCTTGAGATCGTCCGTCTTTATTTTGTATTTACTTGCTACTTTCTTTATCTTTTTGTGGAGTTACTTGAAAAGGAAACAGTGACAAACATTTAAGTGATGGCGTATTAATTTCTTTATATATGCAAGTAGAGAGAAAATTTAGCATTGTAGCCAGCTGCATGTGGTTTTGGGGTTTTAGCTGAATTGCAAATTGTCTTTAACTCATTTGCATAATGTTTTAAATGTACATTTAACAAATTACAGTATGATATTATTTAATATTTGTGTGCATTTGATTAGGGTATTCTGTCAGCTAATCTCAGTTTGTTTTGTTTAGCAAGGTGAAGTGAGGTTGAAGTGTTTGAAAGCTCTTCAGAGTCTGTATACCAACAGAGAGTTATTTCCAAAATTGGAGCTGTTCACTAATAGATTCAAGGTAAGAGGAAATACAATTTTTGGAAAGGGTACAAAAATAAAAATATCATCTGTCTCATCCTGTTGTGGTCTTTGAGTCATGTATATTAAATATTAAACTCATTTGTTTGTGACAAGGCTTGTAACTGCAGTAGTAAAATTGTATTACTGAGTGCTAAGATTAAGCCAAATTAATTTTACAATGTTTATCTTGTAAGATTTGTCAGGCTTGGGCAGGATGATTGTTTATACATTTCTCTTACTGATAGTTTATATACTGTCAGTATTTGATCTGCTTGTACTTATTTTAGAGTTATCGAATTTTAAGGATGTGTACTGGGTATTTCACACTATCTAAAATACATCTGAAAATAACAACCTGTAAGAAAAGTTTATAAGACACGTTTTTAGCTGAATATCTGCATGTGTTTGGAGGAAGAGATACTTTGATCTTCATCTAAATATTTTACACTGCAAAATACTTCACTGCAGAAGAGGAGTTCATACTGTGCTTTTAGACAAACTCCCGAGCATGATTATCCTATTCAGGAGATAAATACTGGAGGAATATTTCATAGTTTGATTTTTTTAACTAGCACAAACTGATTTTTTCCTTAATATCTTGATGAGAATATGGCTGTTAATTTACTTTGTGGCATGACTGCTTTATTTCCCAAGTGAAGTATCTGGAGAGATGAGTATAGAAATGCTGTCATTGCTTCTGTTTGGATGCTCTGCAAAGAAAGGTTCAGGTGCTGTCACATCAGCTGGCACCTTTTGCCATCACTTTTGTGTTCTGGAAAACACAGAACTGTGGTAAACGCAACCCCCCAAGGGAAGACAAATTTAATTTATTTTTGTTTAAAACATTATTATAATACTGGCGAAAAATTCTGTTTAGAAAAGAAGTGGAGTTTAAAATACTTGTAAATAACTACAATGCATGAGACTTAAAAATTTCTCACTGTAGGTTTTATACTGCTTTACTGGTTTTATCTGTCATTGCAGTTACAATTAACTCTTTCAGTTCGATCTAGGAAATCACAAAATATGGATACGTCTTCCCTATATGTAAATGATTCATAAAACATAAAGGTAATCAGCCTTTTACCACATTTACTTGAGATGGAGGACAAAAAGATGCTTAAACAGCAATAAAGTCTAGATATTAAGGAAGACTTTTTTTGTCCAAAATGATAGCTCTATAATAAAACAATTTCTTCATTAATAATCTTAATTTGAGGTTTTTTAAGGGCAGATTAAATAAATATCTGTCAGGAATGAACTAGTTATAGTTGACTTTAAAGCATGAGATTAAACTAGATAATTTTGTGAGACCATTTGAAGGCCTGTATTCTTCTAATTTTATTAAGTCAGTTTCTGTGACTATTGCAGTAAAGACAGAATTTCCTCTTGCAGGAAAGTATCTGGCAAATGGGTTCAGACCTCAGACTACTTCTGTAATGCCTCCATAAGTCTGGTTTGCTTATCACCTCAGGACAACCAGAAATACTAGTTAACTCTCCAGAATAAAGAACCTTCCAACTCTGCTTTTCTTCGGCCATCTGTGCAGACTTACAGATTTGTGTGTATTTGCTCCTCTAATAAGATTTATTTTGAAATAGGCCAGTAAAATTCTCATGGTCTCTCTATCTGCTTCTCTTTGCTTGAAAATGTGCTGGATGCTTCCCTCTTAGGCTCCTATAATTTGTAAGAGAAAATGCTGCTTTGAGTCTGAACCTGTCCCGTCCACTAGCAAGTCTTTTCAAAATGGTTGGAGGAACTTTGAGAAATAGTTACCCAGTGCTGTACTTCAAAAATCTACAGGAACATGAAACCTCTAAATGCTTCCTCCTGGGTTTTTCACAGTATAGACAATTTTCTCTGTAAGAAAAGGTTTGTTTAGCCTGTGCATTGCTTTTTGGTTTAGAATGGCACAGGGAATTTTCATTTCTGTCAAAAAAATTCAGATGAAAGGGAACCTTATTGAGAATCCTTGTCTTTCTTCTGTTCCATTAAAGCTGTTTCAACTACAGAAATCTGTATCGTTATGAAATAAATTAGAGAAAATGTGAGTTCAAAGTCTTTGTGAACCTAGAGAACAGATATGTTTAACATGATAATTTTTCACTTTCTGTCCACATCAAGAGAACAAAAAGCTGGCATTGCCTAAGTGCATGCGCTTGGATTTACAGCTGTGCTGACAGGGATGCTGCCTTTGGCACCAGGATGGAGCAAAGTTTCAAATTAATGCTTTTTCCATCTGTGATACATTACTTAAATGTCTTTTATATTTCCTCATCAGGCATTAATCAACCTGCACAGTTCAGCTGATACTCAGCTCAATCCATTCAAACTGCCAAAAGAAGTATCTGTAGAGATCTTCTATCTGTTTAAAGCATAAATTAATTTGATCCAGAATGACTTGTACTGGGGTTTTAATATTTCATCACCTTCCAGATAGCTGTGACAAGCATCTGATAATGTCACTTCTCCAAAGGAGAGATGTGTGTTCTTTCCATCATTTGTTTGTGTTTCTAGGAGTAGGTGGTATGCTAGAAAATAAGCCTTGTCTGTCAAAAAAAAATTTTGTCCAGCAAAGAGGAGACTTTGGTTTTCCATCAAGAAGTCCTGTCTGATACAAACATTACTGAAGCCATATCGAAAAGATGTGAATTAGCTCCTTTGCATTTGGTACCAATGTCAAGATACGAGCAGATTTAGGTGCAGCTGTTTAATTCTGGTCCCTCATCCATGGCCCTTTGAAGGAGAGTGATGTCTCCACCACCTGGGAGACAAAAGGAGATAAGATTTGCACTTCAGCCAGGCTTGTTTACAGCCTAATACATAATTGCAAACTGATCTTCCTAGACAGTGGAAATTAATATTTCAAGTAATAAATACAGACCTGTGTGTCCTACTCTACTGCTGTACAATGGTATGGAAAATTTCTGTCAAAGCAGATTGAGCATCTGGGGTTTGTAACTTAGTAAACCACGGAAGTTACACCTTCCTGAGACATAAGGTGTTCAGGTTGCATTTTCAAGGATCTTGATGCCTGGCTGGTAGGTACCATCACACAGAGATGTTGGTACCGAAGCAGAAAATAAGAAAGGATGCATCCACACTGTTTATTTTAAGCCTAATGCTTCTGGGAAAAATAGAGAGAACAGTCATTTTGGGTAAGAAAACATTGTCACATCAGTTGGTTTCAAGTCCAAAAGGACTCCAGATTCAGATTGATCTGTAGGAAATAGAGAAGATTCCTTCCAGGCCTTTTTCAGAAATGTAGAAGGAGTTTTATACTACTATCTCTGGTTGTTCTTTCTCTTGATGTTGTTATTAGTTCCTGTTCCTTGGCCAGGACCTTAGGAAAAATTGACAGCAATTTTTTGGTCTTCTCCATATACAGAATTTTCTCTTTGGAAAGTTACTTCCCTGTTTGAGTCTCTTTGTGGATTTCACACAGTCTATAAAACTGACTAGATAAAACAGTTAAATTAATTAAATTTGCCAGGAACTTAATGGTGATCGGTAGAGTTGCTTTCAGTCATATGACACACAGCATCTCTACACACTTGGTTTTCTTGAGCAGTAACACTTGAGACAGACGCAGTACATTCTTTGCACACTATTTCAAAATTTCTATATTGAAATAAGCATCAGTTGCTTGATACCTTCAACCTTTGAAGTCTGCAATAATAGAGAAAAGAGGTGAACACCTTTATTTTGTCTTGATTTGTTCTTAGTGACTTCCACTGTTGTCTCCTAACACTTCCCTTGTTTCTATTCCAGTCCATTACTTCTATTTTTTCACATCCCAGAATGTCATATAGTACCTAGTCCTTCCTGAAGCAGGTCAAGCCAGAGAAATCAAATTTTATTTTCAGATGGCCCAATTTCTTTTCATTAGCTTGATCAGTCAAGCAAAGAACATCATGACATACTGCATTTTTATGGATGGATAGAAATTCTCCCCAGACTGAGAGGACAACATACGTTAATCACATCTATTTTTGGTTTCCATTAAGCAAACAAATTAAGGGGAAAGAAACTGTAAGGAGACTTCTCATAACTGTAGAGTCCTTATAAGTTACAAAATCATTACATTAGATTGGAAAGGGATGTGCTTGTCTCCACTAGAAAGAGTACAGAAAAATACAAAGCCAAACCACAGAATTTTCCACTTTCCTGTGGAAGGTCTGTAGTGTAATTCTTGAGGTCAGCTTCAAACCAGAAAATGTAACCAGGTATAAAGGCCACACCTTTACAGGCAATATGCAGATGCATACATTCAAGTGTGATTTTCTTCACAGTATTTCCAAATATGCATATATGCGGCATTCATTGCTCTAAAACTATGGTTTCGGGGGATGAAGTGAGGCAGTTATTCTCTCATCCAACCCAAGTACATTCCTTTCCAGGAAAGAACTGTTAAGTAACACCAGTCCAGAACTGTGCTTCAACTTCAGAGTCTGCTTGCTTGTTTCCTGGAAAACACAGAAGGATAAGGACTGTTTGTAAACCACTTGTTCTCATTCCTGTGTACTTCCCTATTGTTCTACTGTGCATATAGCACACAGCTTCCTGAGATATGTACATTAAATGGTTGAATGAATAATACTAAAAGGGATCTCGTGTCTAATTGAAAGATCTTTCTCCCCAAGAGTATTTGTTTTGTTATCTAAAGAATTCTTCATCTGATGACTCTGTTTGTGTGTTTTTGTCACTGTAATAAAATTCCTTTTCAGGATCGCATTGTATCAATGACACTTGATAAGGAATATGATGTTGCCGTGGAAGCCATTCGATTAGTCACACTAATACTTCAGTGAGTATTTTTCACAACCAGTATGTTCCCTTTGAAAGTTACCTAAGCCAGTAATATTTAGTTGACTTGATTTTTTTCCTTGTGTAATGACATACCTGTTACTTTACACTTAGCATGAGGTTGAACTGAGTAAGTAATAATACGGTCATGAAGCTAAAACAAGATTTCCAACTCATGAAAATAAAATAGGCAAAGTATAAAAATGTATCAATGTATTGAGACTATTAGCACATCCATTGTTGTGGAAGAATGCCAAAGGGTATTTATACCTTTTGCCAATGGCAAAATGATTGTCCCCCCCAAAACAAGTCTCTGTGGGTTACATTTGCTAAAATAACTCCAACATTAACTAAGCAAAGTTCCACTGTTAGGAGACTTGAATACCTGACACAGCTGAAAAGACAATCATCTGGTAAATAAGCTGGCAGGGAAGAGATGCTACATTCCACACCTGTGTTTGGGTTATGTGGAGGTGGCAGTGGTTGCTTGTAATTTTAAACTCTTGGTCATGCAGGAGGAGACATGCTTCCAGGCCCCCAGCTTTTCTTACACATATGCTGTGGCTTCTCTGAGGCAAAGATCCAGTCCAGAGATCATCCCACATGCAGGCCATTTGAACGAGCCTGTCCACAGCAGCCCCGTGAGTGTGCTGCTGGAGGAGCACTGCTTCTTGCATTTTATCATATATATTTATTAAAAAATACGTTAAAGAAAATCTGTTATATGAACAGATGCATAGAATTTGTGCATCATACTTCATACCCAGTGGCTTCACTTTGAAGAATGTTTTGGGGCATGATTTGGATGAAAGATTAGACTAGCTTTTCCTCTTAGTAAAGAAGTCTGGACTTCATTTTTTTTATTTATGAGTATCTCTGGTTTATAGATATTAGATTTGCAATATTAGGAAGAATGGAAATCTTGTACTGTTAATTTTTAAAACAAATAAGATCACAAATGAGATGTAGAATTCCTCTATTTCCGACATTTTTAGCAATGTTTGGAGACACAGTAAAATTTTTAGATCAAAAAATATCCAGAGCACCTCCCCCCCCCCCCATCTTGTTTTCTCTTTGGTTGCATGATGAAAACATAGCTAATTGCATTTAGCACCAGAAGAATATGGGTCATGCTGAACAGCACAGGGCAGTATTCTCACAGGTATCTGGAGCTCAGAAACTGCAGAAGCCCCAGGTACGTCATTTACCCAAGACGAGTAAAAGGTGGCTTGTTCTTGTCGATAAATAAATACAGAAAATGAACTTTTTATCATCTTTCATCCAGCTCAGCAGGATATAATCAGATTCAGTTCCTTGATGTTGAAAATGAAGTCTGTATCTAGCACAATAACTTGTAGAAAAGTGATAGACAATTTATTTTAACAGCATTACAGTAATTCTGAATGCACACTGTGATTATGTGTTGATTTGATTGGTAGGTGCACAGTGCCTGTTCTGTGTCCCCACTTGGCATAATTTGGTTTAGCTTTCTAGTGCCCGTATCTAGAGCATTTCTGTGCCTTCTCCCATTGCTGAAGAAGTTTTATCCATCTGGCCTGGCCCTTTTAGCAGCTGGAATTAGGAATATTCCATCCTATTTTAGTTAGCAGGCACCTCCTAGCCCACATGCACACAAGAGCACACGGACTGTCGGGTGAAAAGACTTGACTCCTGATAATGGAGTGGGCCAGGAGTCTGAAGCAGGTTTTCCCAATCCTGAATTTGAATACTTGAGAAATTAAAAGCTTTGAAAACAAACAGACATTGCTATAGAAGTAAATTAAGCAAGCAACTGTGTTTTCCTCATGTAACATTGTAGAGGTTTAGTTTAATAATGTTTGATAATGAGTGTTTGGCATCTTGCATTATGTGCATTGCAGTTGGTATGAAGGTGTAAGTCATTAGGCAGGGCAAGACTTGTAAGCAGTGATGACATTTGGGGTTTTATTGTGATTATTTTATACAGATACATAGATAAAACTAGGGGAAGGAAATCAGATAAACTTTCAGTCTTACAGGCCCTTTAAATATCTCTATATTTGGAAATTAAACCAAAGAACCTTGAAGTCATTGTTCAACCATTTAGGATTTTATATGAAGGAAATCAATTTTAGAGCTGTCAAAATTAAGTCATGAAATTAAACATTAGTTTTAGTTCAGGTGTTACTTTCTGACTCTTTCAGTGGCAGCGAAGAAGCTCTGTCGAATGAAGACTGTGAGAATGTTTATCACTTGGTGTACTCCGCACACCGGCCTGTTGCAGTAGCAGCTGGAGAATTCCTTCACAAAAAGTAAGTTATTGGTTGCCCTGGTATAAGATCAGATTTGTGAATGCTTTCTAGAAGGTGTAAGATCAAAAGGCAAAATAGCAGTAGAGTGAAATATCCTAATTTAGCAAATCAGAAATTTAATTTAAAACAGAGGCTTATTCTCTTGTTTAAATTCAAGGCCTAAAGACCTGAAGAAACTGATTTTACATTTTTCTTCCTCTAGAATTCAGATAACTTTTCCCAAGTCCTGAAGAGCTAAATATATAAAGGCTGTATAAACCTCTAAAGTTGGTTCACACTCTGCAGCTCTCACTGAATTAATGTGATAATATATATAAGGCCTGTACATCCCTGATGGTATTACCTGATAAGCAGTCATCATTTAAAAAAAATTATAAACTGGTTTGTTTCAACATTGTGAACTTGATGTAATAATTAAGAATTCTGTTTCTAACCTTCCTGACTTCCCCTAAAAATACATTACACCATGGTTACATCTTTCATGTATCCACTATGCCAAAAGAAATGAGAGAGCTTTTCCATGGAGGTGAATTATAACGCATCTCTAACTATCACCAGGATGTTGCCACATCATTTACATTTTAGTGTTTGCAGTCACAAGTCTTTTAGCAGCAATCTTCTTTTTTTCCCCCACCATGGGTTGTGACATTAGAGTTCTTTAATGTATTTAAAGAGAATTTAAATCAGAATCTAGGTTATGTAATTTTTCATACTAAGATACACAGTAGAAAAAATTTATGTTAAAACATCAGTTTGCCAATGTTCTAATTTTGTGTTCTATTAGTGATTTGGAAGTCCACGTTGTAATTGTAAGCTGTCATTGGTGTATTTCTGAAATTCCATCTTTGTGATCAGGATTTTTTGGTTTCAATGAATTAATTTACAAAATTCAGTTACATTTAGTTTTCTAAATGATATTTTGCAAGTTATATGAAAGGGTTAGGTTCTTTGTAAAAATATATTCTGGAATTCTTTGTTATCAACATGTGACAAAATAATTTTGAAAAATGCTTCAAAGGTAGATGAAGACATATGTGCACCTTAGTTCACTTAAAGTCAAAACTTCATCCTAACTTTTCTTTACAAGACACTATTCTGCGTTCTATAAATTTGAACAATTCTATAAAAGTCAATAGCACTGAGAAGATCGTCCCATTCCTAACACTCATTTTCTCTTCGTTTCTGCTAACACATAAGAGCTGGTTCTCCATTTAAATGTTAGGATCTACTTGAGGCATTTAAGGTGGGATTTATCTTACCTAATTTTATACCCTTAAATATCACTTTCTGTGTGTAAGCTAGTCAGACTTTCTCTCTGTAGTTAGTAGGAAAGCAAATACAGAGGATCAGTGACTCAACCCTGAGATGTGTGTTTTAAAATATTTCAGCACCTGCAGAGGTGGTCATTTCTTATCTTATTAAGACAATCAGGAGGGAAAAGGTGATGTCTTTAACGAAAATACAACACTTGTGTTTAACTCATCCTTCTTTTTTCACTGAAATATAGTAGTGAAATCAAAATACTGTTTCACATTTCTAACTTGTTTTATGATTGTGTTTTCACTGTAAAAGCAAGGAACAGTTTTCACACTCCTCAAAGTAAAACAATCCTTGCTGTAACTGTAATGTAGGCATATCTAAGATCTCTTTAAGCTAGAAAATTTGAGCATTGAGAGTAGTTTGGAGTTAGCCATGCATCAGGGAATGCGATGTAGAATATATAATATACCTGAAAAAAAGCCCTCAAAGAATTGACTGGTGGTTTGCTTTATGGTACCTGAGGTTAGTTGTTTAATGGGTTGTCAAGTTTGTTTATATCATATTTCAGTCAGTATGACCACCGTAAAGATAGAACCTTAGTTCTCAAGGCACTGGTGGAATAAGTTCTACCACCATTATAAGACTTTATAAGTTAAAAATGCAAAACTATACAAATTGTGGAAATGCATAAAACTGTGCAAAATTTTTCAATATAAATATGTTTTGGAGAGCTTTTTGCTGTGTGAAATTCTTCCAGCCCTGTAAACTTGAAGACTCTGCCTGTCTGAAGAGATTAATTTATCTTCAGAGGTCATGCCCTCTTTTCCTTGAAAGAAACAGCTTGAGATACTTCCACTGTGTTTATGAACAAATCTACTATATTAATAATGAATGCTTATCATATTATTGCAGAAATGAGATTTATTTTGATAAACATGATACTTCCTTTTGCTTATTTTTAGACTGTTCAGCAGACATGATCCCCAAGCTGAAGAGGCTCTAGCAAAGAGGAGGGGGCGAAACAGTCCAAACGGAAACCTTATTAGAATGTTGGTCCTTTTCTTTCTTGAAAGTGAGGTAAAAAAATAATTTTTAACCTTCACATGTTTAATAAAACCTGGAACTTAACTAGTGACATCAACATAAAGTAACAAGTTATCTTTCCTTTTCCTTTTTTTCATAATTTCAGAAATACTCTTATGTCCTTTACCCTGCTCCCCAGTTCCTTGTCCATCAGCAAATTCAACTCAAAATCTTCATGGTTTATCTTGCTCTTGCATGTCCCCACTGTACTCAGTACTGCATTGCTGGTAGTATGGTGGCTACCAGGGTTTGTTGCTACATAGAAATGTTACTGGTTCTTTTTTTTAAGATAACCATGTAAGGAATATACCTCTGGAGTTATCCTTTATGAAGTAAAATAATTTGAATGAGGAAGGAACAAAAATCTCAATTTATTATTAGAATGATAGCGTAATTCAGAGTGGAAAGGACCTGAAGGTCATGAGCTCAAAGCAGAAGCATCTGTGAGATTCAATGATGTTGATCAGGGCTTTATGCAGTTGCATCTTGAAAACATTGGAGGATGGAGACTGCAAGCATATGTATGATGACATGAAGTGTTTGAAAAACACCTTCAGGATGGGATCATGTCCATAGTTTCTGTATGTAGCATATATGGGAAGTTCTGTTCAGGTGGGGAATGGCGGTGGAGTGGAGGAAAACTTGAGAAGACAGACTATCAGGTACAGGATGTTCTAAAGATAGAGTGGGGGGGAAGGTTTAAAAATGCTACATTTAATTTGTTAATAAATAGTTGGTAAAGAAAGACTGAAAGAAAGGAATGACAGAAATGTTTCTCTACAGAAGGGACAGTAATATATTTTGTGTAAAAAAGCAAAAGGAAAGATACTGAAGTGGGGTATTTTAATTGTTACGAAGCCTTGAACAAGAGACTTGACTGTGAGAATGAAAAGAAACACAGTCAGAGATGCTGAGAAGGGAGGATAACATTTAGGTACAGTGTTAATATTACATTTTTTAGAAACACTTTATAAACCTGCAAGTTAAGTCTGGATAGAATGTCATTATTTGTGTGAGCCTTTGGTCTGCTTTCTGAATGTATTTTTAATTCCAACTTCTTAAAAATTTAGACTATAGTAGACAGTGTTTTGCCCACAGCTATCAGGAACAGAAGAGTAGGTAAATGTACTAACACCTCCTTCCCTGCACTCTTTAGAAGTTTTCCAGTGAAGTAATCAGTCCTGCATCTGGCAAGCAAATCAGAACTGTACATTATACTTTTTACTTTTTGACAGTTGTTAAAAGATCAGTTGATAAAACAGTGGAAACTTGAGGATTGTTTTTTCACTTTACAACAGTTGTGTTAATTCAGATAAGAATATTTTTTTGCAGTTAGTGTTACTTCTATACCCTGCTACTGTTTTCTGAGCATGTGGTAGCATGTATGAAAACTAACTGCCTGTTCGGAAAAAATATCTTACAGCTCTCTCTTAGTCTCATGTCTCACCATCTCTCCTTTTTACAATGCAATAAGAAAGTGAAGAAACTTAAGTTTACAGCTCCTATGTCAAAACTCCAAGAAAGACTTTTCATAAACAAGCTGCTTTATGGAAAAAGCTCAATTTGGATTTATTCCTTTTACTATTAAGACAAAGCCCCATTGTCATGCAGTTGTATCATTCAATTTGAAAACCACCTTCCAGAGTTAGTTTCAAACTGAATTTTCTTTCCAGCTAATGTAAGATTACATGCCCAGGACACTTTCTGTGGCTGAATGATTGTGAAAGTTGAAGAACTGTTGCTTGTACCAGAATGCTGTACTGATGGTTGCTTTGGATTTTCTAGTTGCACGAACATGCAGCCTATTTGGTGGACAGTTTGTGGGAGAGCTCTCAAGAATTGTTGAAAGACTGGGAATGTATGACAGAATTGCTCTTGGAGGAGCCTGTCCAAGGAGAAGAAGGTATTTGTTTAACCTCTATATTTTATTGATATTGCACAATGTTGTTAATTATTCCTTAGAAAGATGTATCACTTTGGATGATAGAGGTATTTATGTTGTGGTTTGTTTACAAAGCATATTTGAAGAAGAGTTTAGTTTATCCATTTTTAATGCACTTGGCTTCAAAAGCAGCATTTTTTTACTCTTATTTTTAATCTTGTGATGTCTGATGTACTGTGGTTTCCTAATATTAAAGGCTAGGACTTCTTGTCTGAATGTTTTAGTAACTAGTGTATATGTGAGCATTTCAGTAAATGAAATAGCTAATACCACTTTGAATAAACAAGCACTTCAGGTGGTATTAATTAGATATAATACTTTTCCAAACAATATTAAAGCTAATGAATTCTGAAGAGGAAAAAAAATAAGGAGATTCTCTCTCCATTAGTTATGAATTTCATTTCACTAATGATAGGTCTGTGTGCACAAGGTAGCCAGGGAGGCTGGTGACAGAGTCCTGAATGGTAATGAGTGTCACTCAAGATTCTTCATAATCCTTCAGTGCTCTAATTCAGAGACCTTCACAGGGGTTAAGCAATTGAAAAACCAATGTACTCTTACTGCTCCCTAGCATGATCTGCTCATCATTTGGTGTTTCAAAATCTGACCTTTGGACATCCACCTGCTACAATTGTGGCATTTATATGGTAATTTCCGTAGGCAATTAAGCCAAACTTAAGCACTTTGGTTCTTTGTTTTTCCATAGCCCTAGTGGGGTACAATCCTCTAGATGTGGCAAGAAATACTTCCCAAAGAACAGAAATAGTACTTCATGACAGCAAGAATATTTTATAAGGAAGTGACAGTGAACAGTCAGTAGCTCTCTGTCCTCTGTGACACTTTATTTTACATGTCCCTTCATTGGTCCTTTTTTCAGACTACACTTCTCTGGACTTCTTTCATTTCTGCCATATCGATTTTGAGATGATGTGTATGGTAATTGAAAGAGCAGGCAAGAAAGCCTTGGTGTTATAAATGGGACAAAATTACATCGTCATTGTTCCCTGTGTTTTACAGCTGCATTCACAGTTTTGTGTTCTTCAAGATGTCTTGCACACACATCAGAACTGATGTTTCTTGTTCTTTTCACTCCACAGCAATGTCTGACCGGCAGGAGAGTGCTCTTATTGAGTTGATGGTGTGTACAATCAGACAAGCTGCTGAAGCACATCCTCCAGTAGGCAGAGGCACTGGCAAGAGAGTAAGTGGTGCTGCAGTAGGTAGCTCAGACCTGTGTGTGTTACTATAGTAAGAGAGAATATTTTTATACAATGCCGTATTTTGACATTTTTAAATTAGTTTATTATAATTGGTGTTTCCTGTTTCATGTGAAAGTTTTTAAAGAAAAACAGTAGAAATTCTGGACGTGTAGAAATTTCTGGATGTGTTTGGGGGTTTGTTTGATTTTGGGGTTTGCATGGCCAAGTGAAGTATATTTACAGCATGAAAAACTTTTCCTACGATGTTTTAGGTGTTCTTTTTATCATACCCCTGGCCTACACTTGTGCTGTATCCACATCTACAGCCCTTCATGTTAAATATAGATTAGAATTGAAAGTTTAGAGTTTGGGATCAGAATAAGATTACCTCTGACTGTCTTCCATAAAAAGGAATGTGCTGCTAACATGGAGGTATAATTTACACACAAAAAAATTTACACACACAGAAAAATATATAGAGTGTCTTCATCATCAGAACAAAAAGCTGAGAGTTTGTGCAGTTTCCCCCCTTGGCAATTTCCCAGACCTGACTGGAGAAAGCCTTGAGCTGGCGCTAATTTGAGCAGGATGGGTGAGACTGGGACCAACCTGAATGTATCTGTGGTTTTATGTATCCATCCTCTTTGGCTTCTTCTACCGCGTACCCTAAAAAATTTAAGAACTTGACGTTCTGGCCATAATGCAATCTAGCTGACTCTTTCATTTATTTTATAGTGACTGTTGGGGGATCAGTGGCAGTCCATTCCTAACGCTGGGCTTTCACTTTTAAGCATTTCAGCATGAGTCACAATGTCAGGGAGATAACAGGCTTTCAGCTGTATTCTCCATAAATACAGCATCCATGTTCCAAAAGACTCTCAGCCTCCCAAGCTGGTTTTTGGCAATCCCCCTCTTATTTAAGGTTAGACTAAATGAAATAAACCCATGACAATATTTGATACTTCTGTTAGTTTCTGTTGTGAATAATCATAACTAGTTTAATAAAGAAAGCCACAGACTTAATGAAGGTGAAATCTGGAGACAGACTTGGCATTTTTTTATTGCTAAACTAAATGCAGTTACTTTGCTTCTTAATTTTTATGTGCCAAAGCGGATTAGCCTCATGTCCAGAAACAGTATCCCAGGAAAAGCTCCAATAAACCATCAATTTAAACGTGCCTTATGTACTTTAATTTATAAAGCATATTCTAAGAAAATCCTATTTTATTAGAACATTTCAGAGTTAAGGGGGAAATCTATGAGAGCACTTACTCAAATTTACAGAAGCTTGTATTATCCTGTGTTACCAAAACAGTATTGTAAGCACAAGTTACCTGTGTTTTGTCTGTAGCTGCAAATTGTTGTAGCAGACAAAGCAACCTTTAAATTTAACAAAAATTTCATGCTTGTATTTTCAGTTTGGATCACCCAATAATGTCAGTGTTAGCTTTCCAGGTATTTTTTCTATCTCAAGAAATCTACAGTTCAGTTCACTGAAGTTCAGCAAATCAATTAGTCTTAGATTTTCAATGGCTGTATTTCTTCAAAGCTTAAGAAAACACTTTAGTAAAATAAATTCCACCTTCTGCAGGGTAATCAGAAGATCCTCAAGATCACCCTAGGGACCCAGATTAATTCATAGCACCATTGAGTAGCTGTATTTGGTCACCAGAGTATGATTGGGTTGTTAGGGGTGGGAACTTGACTCTCCAGCAGCTTTTACTGGCACAGGCAGTGCTGTGCTGCAAGTCGGTACAGGACTTGCTGTTGCTGCTGTGTGTGTCCAACTGTCTGGAAGTGGTTCCTTAGCTGGGTTAGAAATCTGTTCCCCTACACTTCCATGTTTGGTTTGGATTCCTGCTGACACAATAGGCTACCTGTCATCCAAGTACATGTCTTATTTCCAGCTGTTTCTCGTCACAGAGGGATGTAGGTATGACATTTAGCTTCTGCTTCTTTTCAGTTAGATCATGAGTTGTGGGATGGTAACTGCAGGAATCTCTGACTTGTCAGTAGAGGTTTGTCATGTTCTGATGATCTCGCTAGCGTATTGTCCATGTTGAAATAGGAGCAGATTTCTAATTATGCACTCAGCTTCTTGTGAAATAGTTTCTTCTCTGACTTTAGCTTGTAACCCTTACTGTGCAGTCTGGTAGCTTTGCTATATGTAAATCATTAGCTAACTTAAGTATTTTATTATCATTATTTGTTTTCAAAAGTATTCTCTCCTTTTCTGAAGCCAAGAAGCCAGACCGAAGCTTTCGTGAAGCATGCTGTTTTGATTGTCTCTCTATTCACTGTTTCAAGGTGGTTTTGCTATGACAGCATTAGTAGTTTCAGTATATCTGTCACTGAAATTTGTAAATGAGTTCTGTGAACTTGGATGTATGTTCTCACTGAGAATGACATTCCAGTTGAGAGATGAGGCCATGAATCTGCTAATGAAAATCACTGTTACAGTGTGGTTTGGGTTTGGTTTTCTTAATTATACTACAGTTTGCCCCAAGGTCTTACATTAACACTTTGTTTAATGTGTGAAATCCAGAGTTCAATTCACTTGAAAGCAATAGCAAAACTTCCACTGACTTGGGTTATATTTGGATTTTAATCCTAAAAAAATATGTATGTGTCGAGACAGTATCATGCTGGATGATACAGTATTTTCCTTTTCAATCACGGCTTCATAGGACATATGGTCCTCCCAGTTAATCACTCTTTAGTCCAAATGTGTTTGAGATTTTTATTCCCTCCTTCTTTGATTTATTAAAAATATACTTGCATGGATTTTTATTTGTAATACAAACTTTAGAAAAATGAATTAGTGCTGTATGCAGAAATTGTATTTACTTTAGTTATTTTTGATCACTTGCAGGTCTTGACAGCAAAAGAAAGAAAAACTCAGATAGATGACAGAAATAAATTGACTGAGCATTTCATTATTGCACTTCCTATGTTGCTATCAAAGGTATACTTTTCAGCCAAATAAATCTCACACGGGTATTTACAACTGCCTTTAAACTTTTTCATTCTGTAGTGTGGGTGTTTATTTTTACTTCACTATTGTTTTTGTTTTGTTTCAATGGTATTCTAGTATTCTGCTGATGCCGAGAAGGTTGCAAATCTCCTGCAAATCCCTCAGTATTTTGATCTGGAAATCTATAGCACAGGCAGAATGGAAAAGGTATGGTACATTGGACAAGAAATCTGGTTGTGTTCAAATACCTCTTTGGTATTCCAGTCACGTAGTACTGTGCCTTCATTTGGTGTGTTAGTCATCTAACCTTGATTTGGTGTATTATTTGAATGACTACTTTGAGTTTCATTGTTCAGGTAAGGTGAAAGCTGAACTTCTTTTCTGATCTACAGCATCTGGATGCCTTACTGAAGCAGATTAAGTTTGTTGTGGAAAAACACGTGGAATCGGATGTTCTCGAAGCCTGCAGCAAAACTTACAGCATACTCTGTAGTGAAGAATACACAATCCAGAACAGAGTTGACATAGCCCACAGCCAACTTATTGATGAATTTGTGGATCGATTCAACCATTCTGTAGAGGATCTACTGCAGGAGGTTTGTTTTGGGGGTTTTTTTAATTAATTGAGTGAAGCTACTTAAAATATGCTATGATAAACTGCAGGAAAACACTCCTACAAAGTCATGAAATTATCTGTCTGAAGATGTAGTGCAGCAGCAACTATTTCATAATTTTTTGAAGATAAATGTCCATGTAGAAAATCCCATGCACTGGCCATTAAGCCTGAAAAGCACTGATGCTGTAAAACAAAGAGCATGGGACAATCTTGCTTCTAAAAATACCATCTGGTATTTAAACAGTCCACATAAAAAATTAAATGCATGAATGGGTGAGAGCTGATGAAAAATGCAGAGAAAGGTGCATTTACATTAACACTTATGGTCATTCTAGTGGTCCCAAATGGATATGCAGGCAGCAGAATAGAGATTGGATTATGTCTTGAATGAAAGAGGATTTAGTAAAATATTTATAATAGCATATTGAAAGAGCTCTGGAAAGAATGAAATAAAAATACAGATCTGAAACCTGGAGGTACCTGGGATTTACTTGTAGAACTTATCCTTCAACATGCATAAGACAGAATAGATTAAATAAGAATAGAAGCCTTACTCATTTTTTCTTGCTCTACATCAATTTAACTTTGTATAGTACTACTTAATTTGTGGTCATTCCCATACTTTTTAAACATAACTTAAGGGCTGCATAGATCTTTTTCTTCACTACTTCTAGTCATGCACTGCATTATGTCAGATACATTTAATTTTTGATGTACATTTATAGAAAGTCAAGCTACAATCACTATTTTAGAATTGCATATTAAAGAAAATGACCTTTTTTCCTATAAGTAATATGCCACATACAGGCATACTGTATGTATGCCTTGTCACAGGGCAGAGTAAATGCAATCTTTTCTGTTGCTGTAGGAACGTACATGAGTAAGAAAAGGCAGCACATGCAGCAGCAGTCACTCCAGAGCCCAGAGGTGTTAATGCACCACTGTACACTCTTTGATAGAATACATTTACTTTCCCGTCTACCTGTCTGCCATTTTATATGTGCTTTCTCATAAACTTTTGAACAGAACCTGAAAAGACTTTCCAGAATTTGTGCCACATCTTTGCCCATCTGTGTGTGGCAAGGGAATACTTTAAGCTAACACCACATTATGTGCCCTAGCTGTCTGTTCTAATAGCTGTGGGTTTTTGAAGTTCTTCACCTCTGGCCAACAGGACCAAAATCTCCAAGACAAAAAACCTTGGGAAATCTGTTGCTGACTTAAGTAGCTAAAAGGGCTAAAGTTGGACTGCCAGCACAAAGATCAAGCTTCAGAGACAGCTGAGTTAGCCACACCAGATGCCCAGCAACTGATCACCACAAATAGTGGCCTTCACTCTTTCCATTGGTGCCCACTTGACAGAGGTTTAGGAACTCTAGTGAGGTCCACACATTTCTCACTATCCACGCACCAACACCAAGGTTCAGTCTGGCACTATATGCAGGGATATATCTCCTATATTGCTTCTCCAGACCTGGCTCTTGGAGAATCCTCAGCTTTTGTCTCCACATCCAAGCTCAAATCTCCACATCCAAGCTCAAATCAGCAAAACACATCTCTTTTTCACTGCCTTCCCTCAAGATGGAAGAAAATTCCTGTGTGATTTTTCAAGAATCAGTTAAAAAGCAAGTGGACTCTCAGTTCTTTGACACTGACTTGCCATTTCTGTTACACTGTCTTGTTATAAGACAATGTGAATATGTCTCCTTTTAACTTTTTCTCATAGTTTTATCTTTGAACTTCTCCAATGCAAATGCCATGTTTGTTGTCCCCAGAGACAGTCATGTAACAGCCTGCTGTACAGCAACTGCTCTTTCTCTGTCTTACCCATTCTCCTTCACACAACAGCTTTGAAGAGGAGTCAAGACAAGAACTAGTCCTCTAGTTCTGTCAGCTCCTTTTCTGTCATCTACATACATGTCTGGAAGCCAGCAGTCCAGTTAGGGTTGGGTTTTGTTTACTATAGCATTGGTCCTCTTGTTCTTGGATCCTCTGATCTGAGATCCAGTGCTGTTCTTCCCTTTGCTGCCTCCCAGTTCCTAGCTTTGTATTTTCAGACGCCCTTCTTATGGAGTCCTTTTCTACAGGCAGTGTGTCCTCTGGGCCTCAAAGAACCATGTTTCATCACTACAAGCAGTAAAGATGAAAGGAAATTGGAAATCTCAAGCCCACATTTCAGATCAGTTATGCTACCAAAGCATTTAGGTCCAGCTGGTTTAGACGAGGGTTACATAAATGTTGAGACAGTTCAGAAAACATTCCATATTTTAGGTACACTGTGCATGTCTGCAGTCCTGTCCTCTCCCTTTCTGAAAGTTCTTGAAACGTCCTTCCAGCCTCAGCTTTCACTCAAGGGGAATCAGGTGAGACCAGTGACATGGTGGGATTCATAAACTAATTCCTATCAGTCTTCTCAGGAGAAATGAACTAGAGAAAAACCTTGGGTTTTTTGCTGCAGTTTTCCATTATTACTAACTGTTGTTGAATCAGAAAGCCAGTAACTGCTTATTTGCACTTCGTTTCCCTTCACTTCTCTTTGCTGGCAGCTTCTCTTAATGCAGTACTCCAGTGCAAAAAGCCCTGAAGGGTGTGCTTCGGGCAGAGAAAAAAGGAAGGTTCCTTCCTCATGAAGGAACATGGGCCAGTGATAGCAAAATATTTCTTATGTATCTCCTTCCTTTACCCAGATTGGGAAGGAGTAGAGAAATGCAATCAAGGGGTCACAATCTCTGATAATTAACTTGCATGAGAGAGGGTTGAGTACTGAGAATTTCAGAGAAAATCTGTGTCTGAAAGTCATATAAGAAATAGAGAATTAAGAGGTTTAGTTTGCTAAGGAAAAGGGAGAGTGGAGGTCAGACATGTGACATTAAGAAAGATGTGGAGAAAAAAAAACAAGGCGAAATTAGGAGAAAGCAGGAAAGAAAATAGTAGCAAGGAGTTAAAATTTTGGCATTTGTGATATGTATTTCTGGGTGATACTTGGTAGAATAATTAATTTTAATAAGTCTATTTCATCATTTTAAAGAGATTTAAAATTAAAAAATGTACATACTTATACCCAAGTAAGTATCCCCCTGCTTTGTGGCTTCTCACTAGGTTGATAAGAGAAACATTGATTTACAATTGCATCTGAAGGCAGGAAAATGTCTTAATTGTTAGACTTTTAGATGGAAGAAAAAAAGAAATCAAAATAAAATGGAGAATTGTTGTAAATGGGTTTCTTGTTTCAGAAAGTTGCTGGAAAAAATAAGTTTTGGAAATAATCTTATTTCCACTTGTTTCACTAAGAGAATGTGCTTTTCGGTTTGCATAAAATATTAAGATAATGATATTTTTAAATGCCAGAAAGAAAAAAAATAAATTTAAATGAAAAGTTTTTACTTAACTGTGCAGTATTCATTCTTGGACCGTTGTCTTCCCAGATTTGTAAAATATAAATTTAAAATAAAACACCTTCCATTCAGTGCTGAATGTATGTCAGTCTGTGCACACAATGTGATTGTCATGCGTTATGGTGTGTAACACAGTGAACAGCAATGAAGGATATGAAAACAAAGAAATTTTTCCACTGATGATTTTAAAAGCTTGCTGTTGACATTTGCCAATTTCTGGAGTGCAGGAAGGCAGGCATTTATTTGGCTTTATCCTTCTGGCACATTCATCAGCTTATGGTTAGACCTGATGGTTCAGTCCCTTTTGTAAAATATGGCAGAACTCAGATATTATTCTTGGAAATGATTTCTAGTGCTAGAGAAATAGTGATTTGAGTATTAACACAGTGATGCTGCTGAATATTGTCAGATGATGGTGTTTATTTCCTGGGGCTATGCAGTGGTTCTTTAAATATCATTGTCATGGAATCTAGATTAAAGTAATTGGAAAATTTGGAGTCAGTGTTGCTGTCAGCATAAACCCTTAAATAAATCTGTTCCTCCCCATTCAATAATGTACTCTGCTGGCTTGCCGAACTCTATTAATGGATTTCCTTTAATTTTCAGGGAGAAGAAGCTGATGATGATGACATCTACAATGTGCTCTCCACATTAAAGAGATTAACCTCTTTCCACAAGTAGGTGTTTGTTGGGTTTTTTCCTCAAAAATTCGCTATGTAAATTTCATCATTTACTGAAACTGGTAGATCAGTATCAGCTGATGTTTAGTGTTAAGAAATGATAAAATATGTGGACTGAAATATGAAATAGAGGTTGATGATGGTGGTATTTGTCAGTATAACTGTTTGAATTAATCTGAGTCCTTGCTTAGTTAATGTCGTTACTTTTACAGATTTGATTTGCAGTGGGCATACCACCCTTTGCACTAAATGCTTTTATGCCTATGAGTGTCTTACTAAATGTCATACTCCTCTGCATGACAGACAGTCAATGCACAAGGGATGCTTCTCATCTCTGGCACCGTGGATGCCAGACAAATCTGTGATTTGAGCCTCAGTTTAGGAGAGCCCGAGAGGAAGCTGGATCTCTGTTTCCCAACGCCTTTGAGTTATTTCTCATCAAAATTGTAGAAATAAATAGTAGTAATATAGTAATAATAATGGTGAGAATCTGGAAGATGTGTTCTCTTCCTGAAGAAATGCCAGGAATAGTTTCTAGTTGAAAACTTGGCGAAGTCTATCTGTGAGGGTTGCACAGAAACTCCTTCACTAAGCATGAACCAGCTCAGTGGAACCAGGAAGCAGCTCTTCAGAGTCCTACTGCTCTCAGACTTACAGGCACCCTCATAACTTGTAGAGCAACGTGGAAAATTTCACTTGAACTGTGAATTTCAGAGCATAGCACAAAGACCTGCTCTTCCCTTCAATCTATCAACTGTAGGAAATAATTGCTCCTGATCAATGTGTAAGAAGGCTTAATATGCAGCAAATTATTTCTTCCTTATCACAAGATCTGAGAGGACTTTGCTTCTGCCACTTCTTTTATACAAATTGGTTTTAGTGATTTCATATCTTTTCTTTTTGTGCTTAGTCTTCATTTACCCTGAATTCTGTGTTGCATCATTGCACAAAATGGTTCTGAAATATCTACTCTTTGTTTCCATTCAACAAGAGTCCCACAGAGATCATTAAATCGTTACTAATTTCCATAGTGCAGCAGGCTGACACATGTGCAAATTAGGTTTTCAGTCTCCCTGGTAACATACTGGAGCCACTTCTGCCATTCCTGAGAGGACTGGTGAAAGCCATAGTTCACATCCAAGAAAGAAGCACAAATCTTAAGGCTTTTCTGAGAGTCTCCCATATATATTTTTTCCTTTAGGGTTACAAATCTCTAGAGAAATGGTTCAGACTATAAAGAAAACTTAATAGAATAACAGACAAATCATGGTCAGGGGCATCTACCTTCATCTTCGAAAAACAGGCAAGAGAAAAGAATAAAAGTTGAAGAGCAGCTGTGTATCATTTCTCAGCTGATTTATTATTTACTATTATAGTACAATGGGAATTTTTAATTAATATCAGTTTGCATACGAAGAAGTAATGAAATCTTTTCATTACTATACTGAATGTTACATCTGATGTGATTTCTTTGTCAAAAGAAACTGTCACACCATCTGAGACAGAATTTTTGCCAACCTTTAGCTATGAGATTAGGATCTTCAATTCAAAACTTGCCTTAAGCATTCTCATCTCAAAGAAGAGGGACTGTTGGCTGATACTGTCATTGTCTGTCATCAACTGGGAGCCAAAAGAAATTGAATCAATGGAAGAAGTTGAAATTGCAAGCTAACAACTGATACTTTTCAGATCTTCCAAAAGTGCACTGATGAAGTAGTTGCTGAGGCTTTGAAAAGAAACAAATCCCCCTCTTCCAGCAAGAGAAACCTCCACTGTACCTTATCTGTGCTTGAGTTTCTTTGGTAGTTGCTGCTTGTTCATATTTTAGGAAAAAGAAGCCAAGCGAGGTAGAAAAAAACATGGTAAGGGCTTAACAGAAAAGCATTCCAGACCAAAAAGCTTCTGTACTGAGATTTCCCAAGCCTGAGCTAATCCTATTTCTGAGAGGGTCATGGCAACAAAGGGCTCACAGCAGAAATTTTAATTCATGTCTTTTTATCAAACATGGATATTGGAATTGCAGTGCAAATGAAATTCATCATTACAGTGTTTCCTTCCAAGTTTTTAGAATGGAATAATAAATTTTCTTGAGGTCTTCTGAATAGAACACCTGGATTATATACTCAGGCTTCCTTTTTTTTTTGCCAGGGTCACACTGATATTTATAGCTTTTTTTTCTGTCCTTAAGTACATGGAGACAATTTTTCTGTACTGTTTCCAGTCAGCTTAAGCTTTCACACATAACACATCAGCACTGTAGCAGTTTGTATGCTGAAATATATCAGCATTTCTTATTTAATTACTTCTAATAATTCAGTGCAAGACACGTGAATCTCAAGCATCACCTCCATTACTCTGGATATGCTCTTTATGCTGTCTTGTACATGGAACATTTTTTCACAGGTAAAAATCAGGATTGTTAGTATCTCTGTCCAGTAGTCTTCAAATATGATATGGGGATTTCACTCCTACCTGCCTCCACACTGACTTCATAAGCCTGCAGTGACTATAGTCACTCTCCAGATACATGTCATGTTTTTGTCAGTGTAAGCATGATCAATCAGGATGCTTCCCAGATAGGTAAATTCATGGTCAGACCAGCAAATCTTCTCTTCCTGTTACAGAAACATTTTGCTTAACCTTTTTTCCAGTAGTTGACCAGTACATCCTTCAGAGACAGTTTCACAGAAGTTTGTTATATCCAGAAGTAGAAATTACGACAAATGAAACCACAGTAGAGAAATTACACTGAGCATAGCTGTTTAAAGCCCGAAGTACAGCTTCTCTCACTTTGTGCCTCTTTACAAAGAGAAGCAGCTTTGTGGGTGGAGAGATCACCTCTTCAAGAAGGAATTTTTCTAAGATGCTTCTTGCCATACTTTCAGAAACACTGTGGGACTGGTACCTTTTCTTCATCTGCCTACTTTCTGGCAGGAACATACCCCAGCAGACAGTGCTATCTATAGGGACAAAAATAAACCCTTGATAGATGTTTGGCCTTGTTTTCTGTAATCTGTGAAGACTCTCAGACGTGGAAGGGACTATGAGAGAATTCTGTATTGTGTGAATTTTCATTCTAGGAGCAGCTTTGCCAATCTGAACCTGTGTGGAGAATTGTGTTTTGTCCAAGGTTATAACTATCGTTTTGGTTGCCAAGTGGTTTGAAGGAGATAAAACTGTACCAGAATGTCTAAATTTAATGTGGAGGCTTTTCTTTAAGGAATTTTATTTTGAAAAAGCCCTGTGCAAATTATATAGAGTTAGAACTTCTCAGTTTTGAAAGCTAAGCAGCTCTTCCTGAGGTCAACTGTAAGGCCGAGAGCTCAGAACGCAAAGAGCCAGTGTGCCCCCAGCTGCCAGGCCAATGGGACATCCCCCTTGTGACAGCTGCCTGACATGGAGGGCTCTAAAATGAAAAGGCAGAAATGAGACAGTTTTTCCTTTTGTATTCTCTGTAGGATAATCTGATATCTGCCTCTGCACACCGAGGAGATTTTACTGCTTTAATTACAGCGCTGTAATTAAGGAGGTACAACTCTGCCTTGCTAGCAACCCTGTGATTTGCTGAAGCAGCATCCATGTGCTTAATATCACTATTCAGAGTCAGTTTTCTGACAGCCTGTAATTTATCTATGAAACATTTTATTTTCATACCTTGAAGACCATCCAGAACCTAAAGCAGGGGGAGTATTTTTACTTTTTTGTTTCCTTTTGATTAAGTTCTCCTATTGTTCTTTTCGTGGATTTGCATTAGGAGTCAAGGTGCACCTTGCCTTAATGACACAGCCCTAGAGTGCACACTTCACTCAGCACAAGGACATTAATTGTTATGTTTTCTGTGAAACTTTTATCAGTGAAGTTTTCCAAGGCTGACATGCTCCAGAGCGGGAGGCATTTTATACTACATGTTTCAACAGGATCTAGGTCCTCCCAATCTTGACTTCAACCTCTGTCCATTTTGGAACTGGGGAATTATTCTTTCTGGCTAAGTAGGGTAGTTAATTATTTAAATAAAGTCAGGCAGCTCCAAAGCAGGGCGGACACTAAAGGGTGGGAAAAGGGAGCATATCTTAGTGATCAAGGTACTGGAATGAAAGGGTGCCAGATGCAAGAGACTGCTTTATCTAACTTAAACTTGCCAATTCAGTCTGAGTATCCCTTCTTCCAGGTGAGTATTTTAATCGCTGTGTTTCTGAGGTGGCTTACTCTTTTATAAAGATATTGTAAACTGTTTCAAATTATCTCAGTTTAATTACACTGCAGAAAAGTGTATTAAACGTAAATTTTTTTTGTGAGAGAGAATTTTTTTACTTTCGGGCAAGCTGATGGTTTGTAATTTATTCTGTATTTTTCAGTGCTGTGCTAAAAAAACTGTATCATAAGCCATTGAGGTCTCTAAGGCTGTAGAATATGTGGTGTTAATATCATTTGTATTCCTCTCACTGACGAATCAAGTTGGTACAATTGAAACATGAAACAAAGAATAGGGGGTGGCAACCAGTATCTCTGTTTCACATACGGGTATTTTATGCTGTCTTTAGGTATTTCAGGATATTTAGTGTCCAGTGATAATGTATTTTATCTTTCTTCAAGTTATGCGGCAGAAAAATATGTAACTTTATTTTGCTTAAAGCCATTTTTCATTCAGTATGTAGTGTTAGAGGTTAGCCATAGTTTCTGCTGCTGTACCAGAGAAGTGTCTTCTGGATTTCTGTCAAGATTCAGAACCAAAGACAAAAGACGGTTTAGAGACAACACTGAGAAGGATCTTGTAGCTTAAGTAACCTTTAAAGATTTATGATATGCAGAGGATTCATCTCCTCTGTACAAAAATCCCATGTAGTAGAACATTTTTTTTCAATTATCAGAAAGCCTGACTTCTGCTTGTAGCATGGTGTGAACTAACTGTGCAGCTGCTTTGTCAGCAGGCAGTATTGTCTCAGCTTTGCAAAAATACTGAAGCTCACTAAGCTGCCAGGTCAGGCTGTATTCTCGCTATGATACGGAGTTTTGAGGAACACAACTAATCTCTCTTTATTGCCTCTTGTTCTAGTGCACATGATCTCACAAAATGGGATCTGTTCAGTAACTGCTACAGATTACTAAGAACTGGAATTGAACATGGAGCTATGCCAGAACAGGTACAGTTAACAGCACCTGCACTGTGTCATTTGGGGAGTCAAAGTTTTGAAGAGTATAGCCATAGAGAAGTTCAAAAGATTAAAGCACTAGACTTCAGTTATTTAGAAAATAACCAGTTTAAACTGCAGACTGCCTACTCCATTTCAGCACACTTTGAGTTATAATTTGATTTTAGTTAGAAGTCATTTGTTAACTCTAACTCAACTTTATTTGGGGGGGAATTACCATGAAATTCTGTAAATTTATTTCCTAAAAAGGACTGTATGGAGCATGCATTGCCACACACCAAGTGGAAGTCATGGCTTTAAGCTGTGGGACCTTCTGCTCCCTCTGCAATTGCTCCTTAGTGCTGGAATTGTGCTACCTGAAGGGAATCAGAATCATAGGGCCCAACAGATAAAAACTGTCCATGCGCCTACCAGCTATCCTCACTTTCTGGGTGTAACAGTGATACATCTCCTTAAATGCTTCTGTAAGATCTTAGGGAAAAAGTTCTGAAATCTGAACTCTCCTCAATTATTTCTTTCCTTAGTCCACTAGAAGGAGTTCACTGAAAAGGTGTGCTTTGGTCTTTAGCTGTACCTTTCAAAAAAGTATTTTTGAGGTCATTAGAGCTGTTAGGAATTTGATTTATTCTTCACAGATCCACAAACTGTTGGAAGTATCTTCAAGACAAAAATACTTTGAAATTTTTAGCACCTAATATAGATAAGAGATTTAAAAAGACACCATGGATGTTCTAATGGGCACCATAAATATGAGCCTTGTCTTCTCCATGAGAAAATCTGTATTTCTTAATTTTTTTGTTCATTTGAGAATGGAACAGATTTCCAGACTCTTTTTGCTAGTAGAGTCAGATTTAGAGGTGTTTAAGCAGATGATTTTGAACTGAGATATGTAGATGTTGGGTTGTACTTCTGTCATGCTGTGACATCACCTCTTGACAGATACTCTAATGCACCATTTTCTGTTCTTTTTCCCAGCATTTACACAGCAATTTTTTCACCTCTAGTAGGCTGGTTTCTTATTGCACCAAACTGGCTAAGGACAAATATATCTTCAAAAACAAAAAGTACTACCTAAGAGCTGCTTCTCTTTCTTCTCCCCAAAATGAATTATAAATTTTACATAAACTTCACTGATGCACTTGATGTTTCCCGTGTGATGGGATTCTTTGTGTTCCCTCTGTTACAGATAGTTGTTCAGGCACTGCAGTGCTCCCATTACTCTATTCTCTGGCAGCTGGTGAAAATCACTGAAGGTTCCCCTTCCAAAGTAAGTAGAAATTTTGCCGAAGAAACACAACTTAGTTAAAAAGGCATTGGACCTGATTCTCTGTAACTCCACACACTGTACTGTCATTTTGTCATTGTGAGAGAGATATAAAATGTCAGTGTTTTGATTTATTCAGTATTTCAGGATCTATTTAACATCATGCACATGTCTAAAGAAGCTACACGAATAGCAGTAGGTTTTCTTTATCAGGATTTTATACTAGCTGGTTTCTGTATTTATATTGCTGGAGATAATGAATGCACTTTATTGTGAGTACAGCAGTTTGCGTGGGAGGGTAAGTAATGTTGACAATGCTTAGCTAATAGTTGTAAGCAATACTGTTGATCTGTACACCACAGATAGCTTAATATTTATGTGTATTGACTTTGCTTACCCTTTACTTACATCTCTCAGGTTGTTAAATGTAAGGTTACTAGCAGTGATGATTATTAACTAAAAATTTAAATAAAAAGTGCTCACAAGTGTAAGGAAGTTACATGTAACTTGGTGTGATACTTCACTTTTCCAGGACCTTTCCTTAGCTCATTCCTCAATCAGAGGCCAACATTCTGTCTTTTTAGGACTTCTGAAAAAGTTATATGTCAAATTAGGATGGCATAAAAACTTAAGTACCAGGTGTAGTTCCCCATCAACATCAGACAGGAAAAGATGCTATATTAAAGTACTACTAAAATAAGCATTTTATGCACATAAAAATGACAAAAATACATTGTAAATTCTTTTGAGTTGTTTTGAATAATGACATATATTGACCTTCAAAAATAGCTACTAGAAAAAAAATATTGATATTCTTTATTCTGCCTTTTGTTCCCATTTTCACCTCATCTTCTTTATCTTCTTTCTCTTTAGCATGCTGGTAGTGTATATATAACATTACATCTTGACTCCTTATAACTGAAAAAACTGAATGCATCCCATTTATTTTAAATTAACTCAGAATCTTATCACAATAAAGCATCTGAAGCTAGCCAGCAGCATTTTTATACTTAGAGAGAAATTTCACTTTGACAGAAGGAGCCAAGTAACTTAAAGCAAATCCAGGAGACCATACATTGCTTCAGCCCCTAAATCCATAAAACTAAGACACCTAATCTCATTCTAATGCTTCCCTAGTAAGGACTGGACTGCTGATTACCTGTCTAGTGAGTGAGTTGGGTATGGGGAACCAGGCACTTAGAGCACCTGGTCAGCTCTCCAAGCCTGGACACTGTCATCTACAGCTTTATTTAATTTTTCCTCATGTGCTCTTGACTGCTGTGTCTGGCAGGGTGTCTTACCTGCACCTGAAGATGCCCAGCAACTCTGTCCTCTTACTTGCTGGGCCTCTTGAGTAGCAATGCCCATTCTTCCCTAGCTCTGGGTGCAAATGCTGAGGCATAGAGTGTTCAGTAAGATTCTTATCTCCATTCACTGCATTTCTCCATATTTTTTTATTAACTAAATACAGTAAAATGCTGCAGTATAATATAGATGGTGCAAAGTGTTAGCTGTCAGCATTGCTGGGAAAAAAGTTCCGTGTTTTCTTGTGTCTAAATTATAAAAAACAAACAAACAAACAAACAAACACACACCAAAAAAAAAAAAAAAAAAAAAAAAAAAAAACAAAAAAAAAAAAAAAAAAAAAAAAAAAAAAAAAACCAAACAAAACACAAACCACTTACCATAAACTAAAGGTAGTGACTATACACCATCTCTCTGCACAGGACTTGGTCACAAGTTTTGCATTTTGGGGCCAAAGTATGTGGGCTGTCGTTTCCCTTATTTCTGTGATGATCCAGATCAACTGAAAAAGACCTTTATGTATTTCACTGACTGGGTTTTTCTTTCAGAGAGGCTTAGTGCAATTGTATGGCTTTGCCTGCTTTTTCAAAATATGATACATTTGTATGAGACATTGGTTTATGAGATGAATGCAAATAGCCTTGATCTTTCATGTCTTTCTAATACTATTCTGATTCCTGTTAGTCATAATGTAGTTCAGAGGAATAGAAAGAGCTATGAAAGCTCCATTGAGAGTGACCATTCAAAGTACAAGTAAATTCTGCTTCCGGAATCCTCAGTGATTAACCTAGAGAGCTGTTGCTAACTTATTGTTTGGGGTTATGTACATGCACACAAAATAAATATTAGGTGTTCTGCATGCTTAGTTCAGGAGGAGCACCTGTATTAATGCCCTTCAGCTCCTTATACCTGGCCAGCAAACTCAGCTATGCTTACAACAGAAATGGGATACAGGGAAATCCACAAAGCTGATGTGGCTGTAGCATTTTGTTTAGTGTGGGTTTTTTAATCAAACTTTCTATTCTAGTTTGTTCGCTGTGAAAGTAAATCTGATCTGCATGATATTTGTCCTGTCTCCATTAGGAGATCATTTTACCCATGGTTGTTTAATAAGCCATGATTTAGGCTTATAAATTAGCAGACATTAAAGGGGATCACTTCTAAACTATGATGTATGGGAAGACAAAGGCATTAACATGAGCATCTCAAAATGAAAAGTAGTATATTTCATGAGCATTTTTTAAGTATTCAGGCTTTTAAAGGAACATTACTGACACAGTATTTTAATATGTAGCTCCATTCAGCTTTCTAGTGTTACTTTGCTGTAATTGTAATGACCTAAGGACAGAGGGAGGTGATGGTTTGTAGGCTGAAGTTTTATCTTTAGTTGACCAATAGATACAGCTGTAAAAATTAGGGAGATTTTGGACACACAAACCTTTCAGGTTTGAAATAAAAACAGAAGATAACAAAGCAAAATACAAGCTGAGAACCATTGCTTAGTTTTTATCTAGATACAGATGAGGTAAACTGTCTCTGAAAGAAAAGGAAAAGGTCATTGTTACCTGTAGGGGGATGTGAGCAGGGGAAGGCAAAGTGGTAAGAGAGTTACTAGGAGGGAAGTAAGAACGAGATAGCATGGAAATGAAGGAAGATGAAAAGGCTAATGGGGAGAAGTGAGTTCATAATATATCCTAAAACTAATCTCAAGTCTTTGTTTTTCTGTATCCTTTAGTTTTATGAATTTTTGTTCCCAGGCTCATGTTTAGAACATGATTTATTTTAGATTTCCCTTGAGCATCCAGGCTGAGAGATCAGAGATGGAGGGATTGATTTGTAAGAAATGTTCACCTGCTACTAGCTGGGTCATTTCTGTGAGTTAATGCTGGCAAACAGTAGCTTCTCTGTCTCAGTCACCATGTAGGGATTCAATGCACAGGATAAAATATATTAATATTTTGGAATTTCAAGTGGAGGATTCAAGCTTGGTAAAGTTTCTGTGGAGGTATTTTGTTTGGTAGGAGTGGGCATATATTGACAAGTTTTACATTTCTTCATCATGTATGCTCTGCGTGCATTAGTTGTACATTTTATTGCAGGGAGTTTGTGGGTTTGGGAAAGATTTCTTTCAAAGTGAGCTCTTTGAGTAGAGCTCAAAATTCCTTAATAATTTTGTGTATTGGTGCTAGGGTAGAGTCACACGTGACAACCAGGGGCATGCAATTGGGTGGAGAATCCTTTTGGAAATAAGTTCTTACCTGGTGTTCAGAAGTCTCTTCCAAAAATACAGCCTCTCTCATAAGAGGGTTGCCCTTGTTTGGAAACTGTCCTGGACATTATGCCCAAGCCCAGGACACATTTATTGCTTTCTGGGAGACACTTTATATTACGGCTCTTGGGTATGTTTTGGATCATGTCTGACTATGTGAGGTTCAGTGTGTTGGTCTTTATATGTGTGGCAGGGAAAAACTGACTCTTGTGGTTTGAATCAAATTAGGATTAAGTCATCTGACTGATTTATTAACATATAATTAAACTCTTGGATAAGTATCAGCTATACAGCAGGTAAACCAGAATACTAGACATCATGCTAATGCATGCCTACAAATTTCAGACTACCCTTCTGTAACTGTTCACAATCCCCTCCCTAAGACACACAGAAAATTTAGAGTTACACACACATCCCACTCTCGTGGGAAATGTGAGGTACAAGCCCATTGCCCTTCTTTTGGAAGCATGTAATCCCCTGCTTATATGTGGCTGTTGGACATGTAGATGCTCCAGCTTCACATGTCCCACACCCACAAAGCACTCTGTGGAGTCATCTTTATTTCTAAAATCTGAAACGAAAAATTGATTGCTAAAAGGAAGGATGCAGCAGGTAAGAATTAAATGTGTAAGCCTTGAAATATCCATAGTCTAGTACTCTAATCTTCATCTTGTACATGTTCAGAGGAGGTTGAGGCCATGACTTGTGGGCTGTTGGTAAGCAGACTAGTGCTTTTTGTGGTAGACAGTACGGTATTGGGGGAGGTGGTTTATACTATGTAGTTTGTGGGAGCAGTCTGTAACAGCCTGAAGAAAAACTGTTCTTCACACAAAAAGGGTTTGAGGATGGTTTCCAAGGAAGCTGGTATTTTCTCAGCAAGGGTTCTCTTGTCTGTAGATCTTGGAAAGCAAGCACAATCTTGAGGTAGGAGACTTGAGGATTAGATAATGCAGTTGTTGTTTCCATCTAAATTTATTCATGTATTCAATAAACTACATGCCTGGCAATGTTGTACTATGCAGTGTACATGTGTGTAATGAAAAGGAAATATTTGAGTAAAAATAGTCCAAAACCTTAGAACAGAAAAGAAAAAAAAAAAAAGCATGAATAGAGCAAATATTCAGAGGCAAGACAAAGGTAAAACAGGTCAGAGTGAGCAGCAGCCAGACTAGCCAAATGCATCATTATTGGAAAGTGATTAGTAAGCAAATTAATTAGCAGAGGGGATTTAAAGAATAACATGGTGACTTGGTCATTTTTCATGTTTGTATGGGCACAATGAAAGAAAGCACAAAATACTCAAAGGAATGGTAACAAGGCACAAAAGGTTGTATCATGCTCCACAGTTGAGTTGAGAGCTAATGGCTCTTGAACACTGTAAAGTTTATGGAAGAGTTAGAGTTGCATGGAGACAGAAGTTGCAAATAAGTAGTTTAGAGGAAGGGTAGTGGGCAGATAGGAAGAAAAGTACTGGGTTTGGTAGATGAACCTAGCAAAAGTACAGCATTTCTAAATGGCTTCAATGGAAAAAAAAAAAAAAGAGCTTCAGTTAAAAGCTGGAAAATAACTGAAGGATTTTAGATAGCAGTCTTGTGAACAGAGTTGTTCAGTTACAGGTGGTGGCAAAGCCAGTACAAGTCCTTACTCTTAGTAGCTCGTAAATAATCCTGCCATGGACTACTTAAATTTGAAGATAAGACACTGTGCAGTTCAAGAAAGGATAATTTTTATCCTAGGTTACTGTGGTGATCCAGTTAACAGTGTGATGCTATGGTTTTATCCTAGCAACCAAGAGGACAATAAAATTTTTTCATACCAGTCTTTCTGCTGAAGCCAGCATATCAGGTAATCGCACCTCAAGAGCCTTAACTGTGCATCTGAGAATGATAAAAGACTTGAAAATCTAATTCTTTTTTTTCCTTCCCATTTTCTCGTTTCAAAAAAATTACCACTCTTGAGTAGTCTGGGGATTTTTCCAAGCTTAGAGAAGTTCCAGATGGCTTTGTTGCACTGCTCAGTTGGGCTTTCTTTTGCTGTCTGTAACTTCAAAATGAATCTTCATCATGCTATGGAGAGAGAGGATAATAAAGAATGTGTACCTATGTGTGCCTCATTCTTTGACAGAAAGAAAAATGAGAGACATACTTTTTATTTTCACTTTTAAAACTTTATATAGGATTTTTCATAAGATTTCGTTTCTCTGTTGAATTAACTAACATCTAAATGGAAGATAATTGCAATAGAAAATCAGAAGTTATTAAAGTGATTGTAATCCCAGTGTTTAAAGGTGCAAATCAGATCATTATGTAGCAGTAAACTTATAAACCTGCCATTAATTAGTCCTGGGCAAAATCTTGGACTGGATGATAGAAAACGCAGTCACTACAAGACTGAAGGGCAGAATGAACATGGCCAAGAAATAAGACTGGAAGGAAGAAATAATTTTTTTCTTGAGAAGATTGCATTTTTGACTGGTAAGGAAACCAGCTGAAATACCAGTTTCTGTAAGACATTAGTACCCAGTTGCATTTCAGGTGAATGTGTGAATTTAATGTAGTTCATATGCAATAGATCAAAGCTGATTAGTACACTAGAAAAAAAGTTTTAAGTTGGAAATGATCAGACAATGGGGATAGCTTCTGATGCATTCCAGGAGAGATCTGTTCTCTGCTAAAAACTGATAATTGTTACCAATCATTAGGGAAGGCAAAATGAAGGTATTTAAAAGGTGGATGGTATAGCTCAATTAGCAAACAAAATACAATTAAAAAAAAAAAAAAAAAGACATCCTTTTAATGCTGTCACATGGAAAGCTTGTACCTGGGAACAAGAAGAGTGATTAGTGGAAAGTTGTGACTTTAACTGCATAGGTGGTGTAAAATTAGTGCCTATGCTGCACTGGGATAAACTGTGGGTTGCTGCTTGGAAGCCTTTCAACAACACAACCTTGGGGAGATTTAACATTTAACAAGTGGGAGGAAAATTGATGTTCGTTTGTTGCATCATAGAGGAAATCAGTTTTAATGAGCGGTCAAAGTTGAGGAGCAATATTAACCCTATGCTTAAGTTTTGATTCCTCCATTTCAGCCCAGGGGTAATGACAAGCCACTTCCAGAGCCACCAAGTCATGCTCCTTAGCCATATTACTGTATCTACACTCACTCTCAAGGTCTTCCCAACTCAACTCAGACAGTTCTAACTGAAATTCTTGCTCCTAATGAAAGTACCACGCAACTGGCCCTGCAGACAGTCTGCTGTTAACGCCACTCGCAGACGCTTTTCCTTCTCAGCACCCAACTCAGCCTAAGCCCACAACCACTTTGCCTGCTCAGCCTCCAGCTTGGCTTGCAAATTCTTAACTAATTCCTCTTATGCCTTACTCGATTCTTGCTCTGTTTGCTTCACTACACATTTATCTTTCTGTGCTGCCATCAGTGCTGCCCCTAAAGCAGCACAAACTACAGCCTTTCCCTTTCCAGGTCTCAGCCTACTTTCCTTTGCCAAGTCCTTTATCCATTCTGTAACAATTAGGGGAGATTGCCAGCTCAGCTCAGCCCAACCTTGTCCTTTTGATGTCGGGCACGCTTTATAGCTTTTCAACACCTCTAACAAGGGGGAGCAGTCAAGGTCATGCTGAATCCAGGTAGTCGTGACCATCCGATGGAGGTCTCTGGCTGTACCAGTTAAACATCTTTCCTTCTCAATTCGGCTGATATCCTCTTTACGTTCCTCTTGCCCTCTTATTCAGGGGATCCTGTCCGTGATGCCAATTAAAAGAACAGAGCAGAGCTGTCACATAAGAACGAGGTAGTGCAGTGCCACGAGGGATCCTTGGCTGTATTATCGGTGAAAAAAACTGATTAGGAATAGGAAGATGAAGTAGCTCATATAGCTTCACTGTCCATATCAGAAAATCACACTCTATTAAAAAAATCTGAGAGGTTTGGAGATTTAGGAACCCTAGGGGTGCTTTGGCATGCTTGCAGACCTGCCTTCTGCTGTCAACCAGTACAGGAAGAACATATGGACCACAAAAAGGCTTTTCAGTAAACAAAGAATAATAACATCTTATGATAGGAAGCAGTAAGAAAAGCTAAAACTAGAAATGAGACACATGGACTGAACAGCCAGCATAATTAAAATTTGAATTTTTTAGCACTGAAAAAGCTGCACGTAACTTAGACTTAGGTTCAGTGTTTTCCTGTAGGGCATACTGTTCTTAAATGCTGTCTTCCATCTGAAGGCTGACTGAGGTATCATGGAGAAAAGTCTGCAGGAGCAGTAGGCCAGAAGTCATAGTGTGAATTAATGACTGTTATGATCCCTTCTTTACGTGAACCCAGTGATGGTGAACATTGGGAAGGGAAAGGTCTTTCAAGCAACGGTTCCAAGGTGCGTGTGAGAAATGGTGTTATCTGTGGGACCCTGGTAGAAAGAAAGGCTGGTCGCACAGGAGGAGATGTGAGTGCTGGGGGACATATGGTATGGCAGGTAGGAGCATCTGTTTGTATCACCTGAGCAGTGCAGGGTAGCAGAATCCATGGGTGGATGTTGACAGAGCTGGTCCTTCTCACAGAAGTTGAAGTTAACACAAAGTCCTAGTAATTTCTAGTTCTTGTTTCCTTCCTGGTATTTGGTTTATCACTACTATAAAACAGAGTAACTATTTAAGTACATGCCAAGAAGTGATGTACATTTCCAGTACCTTTCTTGGTTGCAACAGAGGCAGTCCTGGCTTTTCATAGAGGGTTCTTTTTCTTCTCTAATTGATTTGCTGTTTCCATGTGGTTACCTCCTGTATTCTTATGATTATGCTCCAGTATCTTATCTTTTGGTCTGATTTGCTTTCACTAGTTTATTTTGTTACCTGTAAAAAAATAAATGTCTGTCAGGGTACAGCATTAATTCCCCTGGGTCAAAGTGCACAACTTTCCTATTGAACCTGCCATTTCTGGTACTGCCATTTAAAATACATGTTGGTTGTCTCTAGATCCAGGTGATCAAGAACAGTCATTTGTCTTTTCCGCCCACAAATCATTTTTTCTCCAGCTCAACAAACTTTCCTCTATCTTCCATTAATAACCAAACCTCTGTGATTTGCCTTCACATTTCCCATATCTGTAGGCAGTGATGATAATGTTTTTGTTGAACTTGAGATGTTCATTGGTATTTTGCTTTTTTGTTCACATTTGAGTACAGAATTTTTATAAACCACCAGTTGGATTGACCTTGATGTGTTAAACTTTTTGTTCTGAAACATTTATAATTTAAATTCAATATAAAATACAGAGAATTTAACTCAAGAACATACTGTTTTATTATTATTATTTATTACAGGTAAACTTTGGGTCATTCCTCTGAAAATTAATGTCTTCTTTTACTCTATGCTTCATGAATAGCGTATTTTTTCATGGCCCTTTTTGTTTGTCTAGTTTGTAGGACTGAATGTTTGAAATTATCACCATCTTTTTAATTTGCTTTTTCCTGGAAGCCTATTATATATTTGTCCCTTTTTAATGTTTATTTTAGGAGGACTTGTTGGTTTTGAGGAAAACTGTGAAATCCTTTTTGGCTGTCTGCCAGCAGTGTCTATCAAATGTCAACACTCCAGTCAAAGAACAGGTAAAGCAAATGTCTGTCACATGCTTTTAGAAAAGCGTGAATATTAAATCATAGTAAAATTCAACATGACACTATATCAAACAAAGTAAAATAAGGTGTGCCTTCTGTCTAAATAAAACTGAACAAACGCTCCTCAAGAAGTGTTGTATTAAAAGCACCTTCAAAGCACAGCTAATGTCAAATTTATTTTTGATAGAACAATAAGGAATACCTGGATGCTTAGGCTCCTGTTCAGCAGTTCACATTCTCGTGTTCTATCAGACCTCCCAAGATTTTGCAAATACTGTAACTAACTGGCCTGTGTTTTTTGCCTGTGGTTTTTAAAAGATGATACTTCTTAAAAGATGGGTTTATTTTTTTGAAAGATAGGTCTGCTTGGCACTTATGCTGTGTTCTGTAAGTTCATAAATATAAATGTTAAAGTCTCAGAGATCGAGCTAGTTTATGTATTTTTAAAAGAATCTGACACATTATTGTCTTCCAGAAGATTTAACTTTAGTAATTGTTTTTTAATATTCTGAGCAGTTACTCTTCGTATATTTTATTAATATTATATAATGGGAAAATACATCTAGCTTCATGAAAATACCAACCATTGTAGTTTAAGGTGGTACTCGTGTCTTTTCTGCATCAACAAATGGTAAACGATCCTTCCCATTACTGCAGATTTCATTCTTGATATATACAGTAACATGGTTTTATTCTCTTATTACTAGTGGCCACAGCTATTTTTTTTTATTGGTAATTTACATTTTCCTTAAAAGCTTCTTTGCTCTTCACAGTTCTGTGGAAGCTTTCAAACCTCAGCTAGGAAAAGCCACCAGCAACCAGACCTAGAGGCCCCGAGTGTCCCAGAGTCGGTTGGTCTAGAGACTCCAAAGTAGTCTGTTCCAGTGAACATTTCTATGATCTTTTAAATTTTCGTCCTTAAAAAGTATATTTCTGCAAGTGCAGGACTACTTTTAAATTCTTTTATTTTACAGATTAAATTTTTTAATTATCTTGTTTTACTGGCATTTTTTTTAAGAATTCTGTGTAAATTAATTGTCTATCTACCTTATTTGATTCTTGATCTATACATTCTTTTCAGAGAGGATCAATGTTCATATCAAAGGAAGGAAAATGTGTTATTTATTGTCATGGACTCAAACATTTCAAAATCTCCTAAACTATTTGAGTGAAATAAATCTGTGACTAGACATATCTACAATATATAGACATCTGTATCCGAGTCCAATTCTTTTTTATTGGAGAGAAATAAGCACTTTCAGTGCATTATACACATGCTCTTTTTTAGAGGTCTTCATGAGGCTAAGCTTAAATTCTGCTGAGTATCAAATGAGTTTAGAGCACATGAGATCATCACTGAAAGGTATCACAACTTTTTGGATCCAATGGAGAAAAGTCCCAAATACAGACATCTGTTTCCAAAGTCTATGTAGAACATAATTTACAATGATTTGCATTTTGTTCTTGTCTGAATATAGCTCCATCAGATTTAATAACATTCTCCAAGAAGTAAGTGAGCTGCTATGACGTTCAGGAGTCACGAAGATTTCATTTTGGAAGTTTGTAAAGCAGATTGCTCTCACTCACTACTTTTCCTTAGGCTTGGTTCAAAAATATGTCTAAACACACATTTACCTCTCTGTTCAGCTGTCTGTAGAGGGGGTATATATGACTGAATTAAAGCTGACACTGGATTTCATGTCTCTGTCAGAGCTGTTCTGCATTCTCTCTTCAGTTGAAAATGCCTCTGGGCTACCACCTGCCTGGGAACCATGATTGACACTGCCCTGAGTGGGACTCCTGCAGGCTTCTGGGGGAAGAGGCAGCGCATCCAGCATAGATCATCTAGGAGCCTTTTTACACATTCATACTTTGAACCTTCTTCTCTTTGAGGCTAAAGATAGAGAAACTAAGATGATTAAAAAATACTTCTGAAAGGTGCTCAGGTGTTGAACATAATGCAGATTAATTCAGTTGCCTGTGACAGTCTGGAAGAAGCCATTGGGAAAATAGTGTTATTCTCGTGCACGAGACTATTTCTTTCATGAGCTTATCTGTATAAAGTCAGTAATAGCTGCCTTCTTTCTCTGTTCTCAGGTAATGAGGGTATAATAATAACAAACATAAATCACTGAAAATTCTGCCCTGGTTGGCTTTTATCTAGATTTGAAAGCTGTGCAGTTACTTGGTTCTTTTTGCAGAAAATTGTTGATGAAACTCTGCAAGAATTTCTTTGGTTACAGCTCCTTATCTGCATTTTTGTGATCTGATAGTGACTCAGCTTGGATATTCCCTTATAACGTTGTTCATTTTTTTGCTTGTTTAACTTTTCCAACTGTTTATCAAAAGTGGTGTTTTTTCTTTACCACAAATTTGACTACAGCCCTTGGTGAGAGGTAGATGTAGAGGTCTTTTCAGAAGAAATGGAAGTTTAATATGGATCATCCTGGAGCTGGAAGGGGTAGTAAACATAGTTCCTTGCATAGGAATCAAAGGCATAAGATTTTAAAGTTCAGAGAAACCCTTATGAACACTTTTCAGAACACACAAACAACTACATCTGAGTACAGTTAAAGAAGGACATTTAATAATAGCGGGGGATATCTGGAAATTAGATAAATGTTTTGGGGTTTTTTTACTTGATTTATGCTTCTTACTGCATTCATTCTCTTTTGTTTTTCAGGCTTTCATGCTGCTCTGTGATCTCTTGATGATTTTCAGTCATCAGCTGATGACTGGTGGTCGAGAAGGTCTTCAACCTTTGGTGTTTAATCCAGATTCAGGCCTTCAGTCAGAACTTCTCAGTTTTGTGATGGACCATGTCTTTATTGACCAAGATGATGAAAACCAGAGCATGGGTATGCTTTCATGTTTTCTTCTTAGCTTTCTGGGTTTTTTTTAATAACAGACACAGAAGAAATAAGAAAATAGAATTTTCAGATCAGTTTGGTCAAATATTTTCAGAATTGTTCCTTCATCACTTTTCTTAAGGAACTCTGATGTTACTAAATAAACACCTCTTCTGTACCTCCCCCAAAAGAATCAGATCAAGCTCAGGACATCACTGCATTGTTTGGAGACTAGGAAACTCCTTGGGAGAGTATTGTGTATGGTTGCTCACTTCCTTGCTCTTTCCCTGGCATCTGTGCATGACCATGGTCTGAGAGGCCAAAGTTTGAGGTGACTCCATCTCTGCCTCCTCGTAAGGACAACTTGAGATTTTTGTCTTTCAGTTTGGGAAGAGGCAGATTTATCATTTAGGTCTGGTTTTAAATAACTTGGTGCAGCTGGTGCATGTTTTAAATGCCTGAATGCAGGTACAGAGGTATTCAGTTTCTGAATCATAAATATCTTTGGACAAGAGAGCGGTGGTAAATGGAATTAAGTCCAGTTGGCAACCAGTCACAAGCGGTGTCTCTCAGGGATCAGTTTTGGGACCAGTCTTGTTTAATATCTTTATTGATGACCTGGATGAGGGGATCGAATGCGCCCTCAGTAAATTTGCAGATGACATGACATTAAATGGGAGTGTTGATCTGCTTGAGGGCAGGAAGGCTCTGCAGAGGGATTTGGAGAGGCTGGAGCGATGGGCTGAGGTCAGTGGGATGAGGTTTAACAAGGCCAAGTGCCAGGTCTTGCACTTTGGTCACAACAACCCCATGTATCGCTACAGGCTTGGGGAGGAGTGACTGGAAAGCTGCCCAGTGGAAGGGGACCTGGGGGTGCTGGTGGACAGCCAGCTGAACATGAGCCAGCAGTGTGGCCAAGAAGGCCAATGGCATCCTGGCCTGTATGGGAAATGGTGTGACCAACAGGAGCAGGGAGGTGATCGTGCCCTGTACTCGGCACTCACGAGACTGCGCCTTGAGTACTGTGTCCAGTTTTGCACACCACAGTACAAGAAGGACACTGAGGTGCTGGAGTGGGTCCAGAGAAGGGCAGTGAAGCTGACGAGGGGTCTGGAAAGCACGCCTTATGAGGAGAGGCTGAGGGAACCGGGGTTGTTTAGTCTAGAGAAGAGGAGACTGAGAAGAGACCTTATTGCTCTCTACAACTACCTAAAAGGAGGTTGTAGCGAGGCTGGTGTTGGTCTCTTCTCCCAAATTACTAATGATAAAACGAGAGGAAATGGCTTCAAGTTGCATCAGAGGAGGTTTAGATTAGATGTTAGGAAGAAATTCTTCGCTGTGAGAGTGGTTAGGCACTGGAACAGGCTGCCCAGGAAGGTAGTGGAGTCATCATCCCTGGAGGTGTTTAAAAACAAGTAGACATAGTACTTTAGGCAATGGTTTAATGAATAGATAGGTGTTAGGATGAAGGTTGGACTTGATCCTAGAGGTCCTTTCCAGTCCTAATGATTCTGTGACTCTAAGAGTGATTCTTAAACAGTCAAACTACAGCAGTGCTCTTTCTGACGTTTCTTCTGAATTTCCACTGTACACAGTTACTTGTAGGTTAGCAGAACACATTGGTGAGATTTTAGATCTTTTAGTACAGCAATATTTATAGAACTAAGGTCTCAAGGAATGTATTCTTGCTCTGAAGGTGCTTTCAGTTTTCTAGCTAACACCTTTGTTGAGCACCTCTCTAATGATTCCTGGGAACAACACATTTTGAAACACACCTTCACCAGAAATCTTTATGCAGTTAATCATACTTTGTAAGTTCAGTGTGGGGTTTTTTGGTGGTTTGGGTTTTTTGGTGGTTTGGGGTTTTTGGGGTTTTTTTGGTTTGTGTTTTTGTTTTTTTGGTTTTGTGGGGATTTGGGGGGGGGGGTTGTTGTTGTGTGTGGTGTTTTTTGTTGTTGTGGGGTTGGGGGGGTTTTTGGGGTTTTTTTTTGGTTTGTTAGGGTTTTGCGGGGGGTAGGTGGTTGTTGTGTTTGT
>JANIJG010017313.1:65747-122013 GCA_024611175.1 Megaceryle torquata
GTGTTTTTTTTGTGTGTTTTGTTGTTTTTTTTTTTTTTTTGTTTTTTTTTTTTTTTTTTTTTTGTTTGTGTGGGGTTGTTTGGTTTTTTGTTGGGTTTTTTGGTTTGGTTTGGTTTTGTGTGGTTTTTTTGTGTGTGGTGGTTTTTTGGGGTTTTTTGTTGTTGTTTTGGGGGTTTTTTGGGGTTGGTTTGTGGGTTTTTGGTGGGTTTTTTTTGGTGGGGTTTTTTGGTTTTTGGTTGGTTGGTTGGTTGGTTTGGGTTTTTTGGTGGTTTTTTTTATCTTTAGCAAAATTGTTGTAATCTCCATTCCCTAATGCTACTAATGACTACATGAAGTCAGTCTGATTATATATAACTTCTGGTATTTAGGACACACCAGTAATGATAAGAAGAAATTAAGAATGTGAGGTGTGCTAATGGGCTTCAATTCGGTGGTTTAAAGCATCTTGGCATTAAAATGTGCATGCATGTTCACAGTCAGCTCCACTGCTTGTGAGAGATTTCCTGTGATCAAATACATGACTTAAGTACTGTGGCTCTGTGGAGACTCCTGTAATGCAGCAAGAGAGTCTCGGTGACATTGTCTCCTCCTTCCCCCTCCACAGTTCTGTACTTCTTCAAATTGGTTGGAAGATTCCATCCAAGAATTAAGCTTTTTTAAATACCACAGAATACTTTTATCACAACTGTTACTCATTTTCTTATTTTAAGTTGTGGAATATGTTTTTATTATATGATATTATGTTTAAAATTTACATGTATAGTTTTGGTTTTGTTCACAGAGAGGAGTGGTGCGTGGGGACGTGTTACGTTACCATTCGATGTTCATGTTTCTTACAACAGAATTTTCCTTTCTGTTGTTATTGATCCTTTAGAGCCACTGATATCATATCAGAAAATCCAAGGCATGCAGCAGAAGTATTTCTGCTCCTCACTTTCCTTATGTGAAATACTTAGAGCTTAGTGTCCAGATATCCTGAGTTAAGAAAAAAACCATTCAACAAGACTTCACTGTGGCCTTTCACAGGGTAAAGACAATAAGGCATTCAGTTCCATGTGGATTAGGTTCAGTACCTACTCAAGACATAGACAGGACTCAAGAATTATCACCTTTCATTTTAGCTTCTCTTGCAACAATCCTTGCATCGTTTTAAGAATTGGTTTTTTTCTCAGAGCTATTCTTCAGTAATGTTGCTTTAGAACATAGCAGTTTATTATAAACATTTTACTGTTGTTGCTTTCAGAGGGAGATGAAGAAGATGAAGCTAACAAAATAGAAGCTTTACATAAGAGAAGAAACCTTTTGGCTGCCTTCAGCAAGCTGATAATTTATGACATTGTGGACATGCACGCAGCAGCGGATATCTTCAAACACTATATGAAGGTACAGCTCTGTGATTCTCCTCTACGTAGCTGAACAGACTGTCATGTCCGGGCCTGTCTTTCTCTCCCTTCTAGTGCAGTAGTTAAAGGTTGAACACTTCTGAAAGCTTTTCCAGATGTATTTGATTCTTTTTCTTGTTTTTTCTCTTTTTTGAAATTACACCTGCTACTCAGAAACAGCAAGCTCTCAACTTACTGACCTGTGTTACAGGAGTGCTTTATTAAAGGCAGCACCAAACACTGGTCCTACAAGGTGCTGATTATTTCCAGAGGCTCTTCCTTAAAGAGAATTTCTTATCCTGCTCCTCAAATTCACTCCTAGAATCCACAATAACAATTATCTGTTCAATGTCATGTTTCACTGGGAATCTCCCAATATTGGTGCTTGCCATAAGGAAGCAGCGTTTCTTTGTGAGAAAAGATTGTTTCAAATAAGAAGGCAGTAAAAAAAAAAAAAAAGGAAGGAAAGGAAAGGAAAGGAAGGAAAGAAAAAAAAAGCGAGGAGGGGGAAGCTCTGCATAGTAGAGCTGTAACTGAATGTCTTACCAAATTACGCTGCTTCCATATAGTATTTAGGCCAAATGAAATTCAGAAAGACTTGCTGCTCATCTACCACTGCACCTTGTACTTGTGAATTTACCTGCGAGAAAGCAAACACACAGCCCCTCAGATGATGATACCAAGTTGCCAGGTATAGCTCACCTGTCCTTGATGACAATCAAGGAGTAAAAACTGAAAGATGGAACGGGGAGCAGGTTCTTTACTGTAGACTATTTGAGATGTTGATGTGAAATATAATTAGGATTATGTATATTATATAGAAGATATATAATTAGAAGATAATTAATTAGAAGGAATATAATTAGGACTGTTGATAAGGAGCACACAGTACAGTGAAATCCCCAGGTCACTTCTCAGTTTTGCTTAGGGAATTTATTTCCAGAGCAGGAGTTTCAAAATGAAGCTGTCACAATCCAGGTTAGTATCCTACCTGCTGCTCTACATTGGTCTTCTCCTCCCCTCACACCCCTCCTTCTCTTGAAAATGTGGGAGAGTGAGAGAAATTGAATTAAAATTAGAATACAAACTAGAAGGATCTCTGTACCAGTGAAGGCAGGAGCAATATTTTAGAGGGAATGAAAGGAGTGGTTGCAAATACACAAGTATTAATGAGCCTGAAAGAATACTGTTTGGAAATTTATTTTTTTTTTATTCTCAACCTGGAAGCTTCTATGATTATACAAGCTTTTCTACCCAAATGGTCTACCCATGGGCTGTGGTTTTTAGCAACCATTCTTCTAACAGAGAAAATCAGCTCTTCGTATTGACAAATTCCTTACTCAGCTTTCTGGCTTCAGTGAATTCCTTTCTTGGCCATCTAACTCACCTTGCACTGTATATATATGGAGCTTCACGCCCATGTGCTAGTGTCTTTTCACACCTACTTGTTGAAGGGTGTGTTGGTTCAATGTAATATTTCTTAGAATTTGCAGCCATGGGGCACTTATATCAAATATTTTGTTTGGGATAGGAAATGCTCTTTTGTTTGTTTTTCAACATGTTTGTTACAAAAGTTAATAACAAATACAGAAATTCCTTAGCACATCACTGAGTGCAGGATACCAATCAGTTTACATTTGATATTAAAACATTGCCTCCTACTCATAGAAAAGATCTGGATTTGAGACTATATGTTTTGGCAACTGCTGCCTTTTCTAAACAAGAATTACAAGTAATCTTTCTATTGGAAAAACTGTCGGAAATTTTATAAGAGGTATGATTCAAAGAGGACTATTTCCCCATTTTTTCCTAGTACTACAATGACTATGGAGATATCATTAAGGAAACCCTGAGCAAAACAAGGCAAATTGATAAAATCCAGTGTGCAAAGACACTCATTCTCAGTTTGCAACAGGTAAGAATACTGATTTTTGTTAGAAATGCCTCACTGCAAAAAATACTGGACAAGGTTTTCTCTGGTACCCTTCACAATGAAGTGAAAATACTACACTTCTGTTAATAGATTATCTTGCTCCTCGATTCAGACTGTCACTGTTCCCTTGTCTCTCAGTAATGTCTGTCTCCTTAAGCCCACCCTGGCAAAGTTTTGGTCAGATTAAAATGGAAGAAAGGGAGAGAAGAGTATTGAAGGCAATTTGGTCCAAACTGATTCATAGCATTTGTTTACTGATACCTAGTGGACAAGAAGAATGAGGATGAGTTTTTCTCCTTATAATGAGCTGGAAGTAATGCATCTTATTTACATTTTGTCTAAATGCTGTTTGATTTTTTCAAACTTCAGGCTAATTAGATTGTCTTCCAATACTGTTAAACATTTTTCCCTGAAAAATTTGCTTTACATCAACCGTAAATTATTTGCTTGATGATATAATCCATCCTTGTTCTGCCAGGAGTACAGAGTGTGTTCTTCACTAAATACCATTTAGGCCCTCAATGTACCAGCTATATCTACTACCTAGAGAAATTACTTCTATAACATAGGTGGTTTCAGGTCAGCTGGGACTCCCAAAATTCATTCCAGAATACTAAGGAATTTACTGTAGCAATCTGAGACATCTCTGAAAACTTGAGAAAAAACAGATGAACTTCCATAAGAATCGGTGAGTGTCACAGTAGTTCCTGTCTTTAAAACTCAGAGACAGGAAAAAGCCAAGTGCCATAGATCAATCAGGCTAATACCATTTAATTAAAAAATTTTAAAAAATTAAAAAAAAAAAATTAGGCAAGCTGTTTACAAGTGCTTAGGTAATAGGCATCAGCCAGTATGAATTTGTCAAGGAGAACTCATTTCAAATTAAACTGCTTTCATTAAATATATGGTAACAGAGCTTGTGGGTATCAGAGAAACAGATTTAATGCAACTTGATTTAATATTGTCACTGACACTGTCTCCCTTGATGTTGTCATTAGCAAGTTAGGAAAATGGTCTAAATGGTGATACCAGAAAAAGGTATAGGGTTGACTGGAAAACTACTGAGTAGTTCATTATAGTATTGGAAGGGCATTTCAAGCGGGCTCTGAAGGCATCTACCCAGTAATGCTGTTCAGATATTCATTAAGTCTTGAGTGATGGAATAGCAATTTTCCTTTCTAAATTCAAAGATGATGCTGATCTGATGGGTGAAGTAGGTATTTTAGAAAACAGCATAAAAATGCAGGACCACCTTGATGAGTTTGGAGAATAATAGATGCAGTTCAATGATGATATGTACAAAATTCTGTTTAAGGGTAACCATCTGCACAAGTACAAGATGGAGCCAGTTGGCAAACAGCAGTTACATGGAAGAAAGTCTGGGAACGGAAGTGGATGAGAGGTTGAATATAACAGAACTTTGATACATCTCTAGGAAAAATGTCATTGTAGTGCATGCTCTTAGCCATAACAGGTTAAGGACAGGTTAAGTCATTCTCAAGAAAAATGTTTTCTAGCTCACATATTTAACAATTCAATTATTTCTCTAGCTCTTTAATGAGCTTGTTCAGGAGCAAGGTCCCAATTTGGACAGGACGTCTGCCCATGTTAGTGGAATTAAGGAACTAGCCCGTCGGTTTGCCCTCACTTTTGGCTTGGATCAGATCAAGACAAGAGAAGCTGTGGCCACACTACACAAGTGAGTGGTGGTAAATAAACTAGATTTTTATATTACTTCAGATTAAAGCTTTTGCTCAGTATGCCATTTCTAAAGCTACATAATCCTAACAGGTCCTGGAATAATGATATATTTTGTCTAGATAATGTAGAAAAATGGTGGAGGGTGTACGTGTATGTATGTAAGAAAGGAAGAGAAACTAGCTGCTGCCTAATTATTTGTTGGAATTTACTGTAATGGCCATGTTTATCTTGAGTAAAGCCACTGGTATCACATATATTTGTGTGGATTGTATCTAACAACTGTAGATAGTTCTTTGTATCACACCACTGTGGATTCTGTAGGCACCAAGGGCTTTTATAAAAATATATTCCAAATTTTATCAAGTGGATTGAAGCTTTTTATGCCATTGTTGTGTAGGAAAGTGTAGAAAGGTGCTGCTAAATTTAAATTATTACTGTCCCATGTCGTAAAAAGTTAAAATTCTAACACTTGCTATCTCAGAGACTAAGCCATTAAGACTAAAATTAGCAGAGTGTGATCAAAATGCTACTAGACACTTTCCAGTGCCAAGCAAGAGAGAAGTCAAAACATGCATCTGCCCTTATTGGGTATTGTGAAAGTAAATTGTTCTCTTTAGTCTCAAATGATAAAGCAAAGTTAAGGCAGAGTGTCACATGTCAATGCACTGGTAAGTAAATTCTTTTCTTTGACTCTTGATGCAGAAGTTTTATCTTGTTATATCTTACATATTATTCTTATTGTAAACTTCTGTTTTGTGCAGAAACAAGAGTGAGCCAGTTGGCTATTCCTGCTTAGGCAGCAGCTTTCAGCACCTGCCAGGTTTCTTAGATTGTGGTAAATTCCTTCTTACCACGTGACCTGCAATATGTTGTCTTTGAGACAGAATCCTCACAAATCGAGAGTGAATGTTTGATTACCCTTTGTCCAAAAGCAGCTGTCTGCTAGTAATGGGGGGGAGTAGTGGTGATATGATATAAATGTATCAAGAATTTCATCACAGTTCAGTATTCAGGCAAAAATTTTCTTTATTTTTATAAATGTCTGAAAATTTTAATATTTCTTTACTGTAGAGATGGCATAGAATTTGCCTTCAAATATCAGAATCAAAAAGGACAAGACTATCCACCTCCTAACCTTGCTTTCCTTGAAGTGCTTAGTGAATTTTCTTCTAAACTCTTGCGACAGGACAAAAAGACTGTGTAAGTAACGCTCCATTTTCTTCTGTGGTTTTTGCTGGACTCTTAATCACTGGAGTGTGTGTTAAAGCTCCCTGAGGTTTTCACCATCTAAGAGGGGCTAGAGGAAATTCCAATGAGACATTTCACATACATAGTTATTTGCCATTTTGTATTTTAAAGTAATAAAAATTAATGAGAAAATGAGAATCAGATCCACTGATGAGGTGAGCTTGAAACCTCCCAAAACAGTGTTGCTTAAAATTTCTCATGGGGTACTGAAAATAAGAAAAAAAAAGATATCAAATGGTAGTGCATAAAATGTACATGCCTGTAAGCACTGCAGTAATATCTGTTTCTGTTAGATATTTATGTAAAATGTAAACATATATTTGTTGTTTACTTTAATTTCCAGTATAATTTGATATATTATACTGGAAAATAAGTTTTTGTCAAAGTTTCTGCTACTGGCACATAGGATAGAGAAAGAGGCCAAGAGAGGACACTGTTGTTGGTTAGGATTGAGCAGGGTGGTAGAGACCCGGCAGGCTAAAACAAGCAGCTTAAATTTGATACAGTGGGTAATTACTGCAGATAAAATACTGGAAGTGAAATAAATCAGAAGTATCGAATAAAGAGCGAGAAATACTGTTTTATGAGCAAGTTTGAACAGACTGTCGAGAGGGGCTACGGATATCAACTGAATTGGCAAAGAGAAAACTGCATTATTAAGGACAAGTTCATAGTAAGGACATGTTGCCAGCATCACTGTGGAGGTAACACTCTACATTTCTAATATGCTGTGTTGCAAATATCGAGGATTTGGCCACAGTGCAGTAGTAGTAAGAAGCAGAGGACTCCAGTCAAAAATCAGCCCAGTGCTACGTGCCCAGTGTAGAACTGAATTATTTTAATAACTGTATGACTGTTTAAAAAAATGCAATTGCCTGATCTGATTTATGGTTATAGATCTTTCCAGTTGATTTTATGACCACAATGAGTGTACATCATAAATACCTACTATACCTCAACTGACTTTTCCTGTCAATCTTTTCTGTAGTTTTTCTGTGAAGACACTTGTTTTAAAGTACTTTTCTATTAGGGTTAAAAATTGTGAGTAGTATAGCTTTATCTGTGCTATAAGAAATGCATCTTGGTTAACTTTATGTGATTTTTAACATATGCACACTTTCACCAATTTAGGGGGGTTTTATTGTATAAATAATTTGTCAATTCAGCAAATGCAGTAGAATAGTTAAATGAGTTTGAGAATTGGATGAGATAATTGGTCTAGCTTGGCATTCAGTTTTTGAAACCACTCTTCATTGTTATATCCCTGAATCTTGTCAACCTCTGTCCTACTCTTCAGAACAGGACTTAAGGATAACAGGATTTTTATGACCATCTTCTGAGATAAACCATAGATACTCCTGCATTTGTTAGTTTAAGTGCTATTAGCCTGATGCCTGTTTAATTTAGTGAAGCTTCTCCTTCAGTCACCATCAGTACAGTCATCATCCCTTCCACGAGTTTCTTCAATGCCTAAAGTTGCATCTTTCTTTACAATTTATGTGACAACTTAATTTGACCAGATCCTTTGCATAGAATTCAGTACTTGAGGAGATCTTGTTCCTTCACCTTCTGTGTTGCCATTTAAAATGTTTTCTCAAAGGTTCTCCCACTCACTGGTGCCCACATACACAACCACTGTCTTCTTTCACAAGACCATAAAGATTGCTGTTGTGGTTTCTCCTGATTTTATCTATCTTTATTGCAGACATCTGTCTGAGCTGTTTACTTTAGCTGAATTTGAAGATCAGTGAAAAAGAGTAGGTCCTTTAGGGCATGATTTATCTGATCTGTGCTAAATTACTGCTTTAAGATGAGTTCAAGCTTGCCCTACATTCCACTGGCTGCGGTGACTATGAAAAGAGTCAAGGTAACTTGCTTAGATGTAAAGATTTCTTCTGGAGATATCTGCATTCCTTCCCTTGAGAGATCTGTCATGTTTGCACCCATTGGGCAATGGCTGCATTGCCCATAGTGCTTCACTGACATGACATACTCAGCTATACTCTGGATAGTTGATTTGCCCTTCTCTGCAGCCTGACTCCTCCAATCCACAGGGACCTCTCCCCCTCCCTCCAAAGGGGTTGTCTATGAACGGGAAGGTACATGACCACCATCTGGTGGAGAAGTCCTATGTATAGGATCATTTACCTCCCTCCCTGGCTGATGATCTTCTGCCAAGTGATTGACCAGAAATTCAGCAATAGGCTCTTAATCTGGAGGCAAAAGTGCTCTAGAATAACACTGAAAGTCTCATCAGCGTATAGCTGCCTGTCTTCCAGAAGTCCTTAAGCTTAGCTTCCCTACCTTAAAAAAAATTAATTACCCAATATGTCTGCATATGTTATCTTCCTTTGGTACAAAATACCATTCCTTTCACAGTTCAGCAAATGCTGCTCTTTTGCAGAACTTCTTTCTGGCTTTTATATTTGGAGGCAGAAAAGGGAGATGCTTCCACTTTGGGAATGGAACAGCAACACTGGTTTAATGTCATTTCCTCTCCTATTTATTTTTTTGTCTTCCTGTTTTATGAGTAACTTCCAGAATTAGCGATAGCCATTTATGGGTTTATTAAAAGCTATGGATTTAATATAAAACTATACATTGAAAGTGCCAGCCTCTTACATTTAGTAAAAAAAGATACTGATACAGTTACAAACACACAAGGCAGATACAGGCAGGGAAACCCTGAGGAATTCACTGAAGACAGTAGAGAGGTGAATTACCCTGTGGACCCATTTATTTCTCAAATGGAGACTGTTAGCTTCAACTGGACAACTGACTGTTGGGTGTCTGCAGTCAGATGAGATGGAGCCTCAGCATGGTGTTATGTTAGTTGTTGTTACATGGTGTTACATGTTACTTTATGAAATTTGGAGTTTCTGTTCTTGTTGAAGCTGGTAAGAAATACCAGTACAAAACTTCTCTAAAAATTGTCTCAAGTTTGGCATTAGTTTTTCCTTCTTTACATAGAGTGCATAACTTGTGCACTCTAGTTCTATAAATATAAACTGGATGCAAAAGACTTCTTACTGTCCAAGACTGTTCTGCAGATGGATTCTCTGAAGTCATGAAGCACACAAGTGTTGCACTGTTTGGTACTGTAAAAGAGAGAGACAATAAACCAAGAATTTCCCATTTTCCCAAGATTTGGGTGTTACTCGGTGTACACATGAAAAGGGGAAGAAAGTAGTATTCAGAATATTGAATAAAACAGTAGACAGAAAACCTTGAGCAAAGTCATATTGTTCACCAGATCAAAACAAAATCCCTTTAAAAATTGGATGTGATTATTAGCCAGGCATATACGCTGTGGCTACTTGTCCTATTCTGAAGGCTAGACTGTGTAGCAAGTTTGAGCCTTCCATGAGCTAACAGAGGAAAATTCTGCATTTCCATGCAGAATTTGTGTGTTTAATTCCCACTGATGACAACTTGGCAATATGGTATTAAAGGAAATCATGGTCAAAGGGTCTAGGAACTAACGTTGAAGTATCCTGAGTTCTCTTACCTAGCTTCTGAATGCTTGGTTCTGCAGCTTGAAACTCATTACAATCATTTTTATGTGGATTTGCACTTCCATTTTAAAGACTGATTCTAATACCACTCAATGGAAATCAATGGAAAGAGAAAACAATTCAAATGCCTTCCAGACCAAAAGTGGGAAAGAGGTTGTTTTGTTCCTCCCTTAAGTTAACAAGCATGCATTGAATTTCTCTGTGGCAGTGGAACAGATCTTCATTTTTTTTAATTGAAAAATAACTGCTTGCACTTGAAGAAACCATTTTTCCTTTCCAAGATCTTCACAGTAGTGGTTCTCTTTCAGTCTGTCAGTCTGACACAGTAGCAATATATAGAGGTGACTTCTCCACTATGCAAAATAGGAAAGGAATTAATGTGGGGTGTGCTGTGAATGATCACAAACATGAGAAGATGATGTTGGGTAGAGCATTTTGTGTTGTTTATCTGTGAGTAACCTGTGCATTATTTTGTTTTGAGGAAATGAGATGTATTTGTTTTGAGGAGATGGATTTGTTTTGAGGGAATGAGATGTATTCTTAGAGATAGAATGCCCTATCAACACATAGTATTAAATTAAAATGAGGAGACACCATGCAGGTTTTGTGTTAAGCTCTTGACTGTATGAAGAGGGGTTGCAGGTTAATTAAAGAAGAAAAGTCTGGTTCATCTCTGTACTCAATGGTTTTTATTTTCAGTCACTCCTACTTAGAGAAGTTTCTGACAGAACAGATGATGGAAAGAAGAGAAGATGTATGGCTTCCACTCATTTCCTACAGAAACTCTCTAGTTACGGGTGGTGAAGATGACAGAATGTCCGTTAACAGTGGAAGCAGCAGCAGCAAAGCCTCTTCGGTGAGGAATAAGAAAGGACGACCACCGCTTCACAAAAAGAGAGTAGAAGGTTTGTATGGTTTTAGGTTGCCTGGTCGGGGTATTTCTCATTTTGTACATATATTACAGCTTTCCTTCTTAGAAGCCCTTATAGTTTATCAATTAATGCTGAACTATATGTTATATTGCATATGTAGTAAAACCAAGACATCTGTTCTGCAAATTCTGTCAAGCTTGGACATGTTTTTATGAGAAATGCCATCACAAGTCCCTGTTCTTGTTTGTCTTCACTGAGACTTGCAGATTCAGGACTATTGAAAGCTGTTATTGAAGTTGAAAGTGGGAGGTGTTTGCAGAGTTACCTGCCTATTATTTTCTCAGTCATGCACTTCAGGTTTTCTGCTGATGCTTCAGTCTGGAGCTGTTGTTAATTAACAGACTGTTAAAGCAAACCCAAGGCAGAAATTGTGATACAGATCTGTATCTTTGCAGGACCAGTGGACAACACTGAAAAGACACTTTTTTGTTTGTTTGTTTGTTTGAGAAGGTATTGATATCCAGTGTCTTGATTTACTCTTTCTGTGACTTCAGGCATGCTTATCAGCAATTTGGCTGTGATAGTCATTTTCTTACAAGATTGCATCTGTTCCTGGTTAATCTGTATGATGTAGTGTGTACTTTTGTGAATATAAATTTACTGTTTCACTGTAGCATAGGTTTAAGTAGGATCTTCAGACTTTGGGGATTTTTCCAAGGTCAGTATCTGTGATAGTAGCTCCTCAATGAGGAATCTCATGCCAGTTTGCCTGAATATACAGCAGTTTCCCAAAATGTTCTTCAGAAGTTTGTCCATGTGCAATTCTAAAATGTCCATTCTTAACTACAATTTACATTGAGCAGTATGTGCACCAGTTGTTTCTTACAGCCAGCCTAGAGTTTAGATAGATAAAATACTGGGTCATAGTGTGATGTTCAAGCACAACACGTTTTGAAGAATACTGGTTAGGAAGTGATTCCCCTCTCCTCTCTTCCTTCCTTAAATTTCTAGATCACTACATAGACCTTCATTATTCATGAAAGCTTCCTCTATGCAGCCTCAGTGTATAGGTCCAGGAGGGATGTTTTAGCCCATGACAACATAACTTGTCTTTTCCTTAATAGATCTGTTTCTTGTAGAATTTGACTGCCTAGTAGATGATAGAAGTGACCAGCAAATGCTCTCTAATGACAGCAGCAACACAAACTCTATGGCCTTTCCTTACATGGAAGGCAACACAAATACCGAAAGTCTTATTTTTGATATGTATTGATACAGGATGTTTGATATCATGTTAGAAAACCAGTAATATAAGCAGTTCAAAGGACACGATGTAGTTAATTTTTGGATATTTCTTGATGCGCAGTAGACATTGCTGATTGTGTTGTGCTCTAAAGCACACTTCCTTCAGAATCCTGAAAAAAGGAAAGCCAAGAAAACCTGGAGCCAGCTTGTCAGTATTTTTCATGCAAAGACATAGATTTCTGCAAAGCAAGGTCTAATTTTGTATGTAGCAATAATGATCTTATGAAATAATCAGAGATTTGATCCTTGGAAATAAGTACTTACTGTCTACTTATCTGCATAATTTGAGCTATGAAGAATCAGTCTTACAAACAAATTAACTGATGGTCTATACATAGTAGGTACACAAACTTTTGTTGTTTTTTTAATCTTTATATATTTTTATAACTTTTCCAAAGTCAGCTTTCATCCTAATCTGGCAGTACAGTTACAAATTTGGACACCTTAAATCCTGCAGTTCCTTTCTCACCTAAACCCACTATATATGGGGTTCAGCAGGGTGTCCAGTTTGGAGAACATTTCCCTATTGTTACTGAAAGTAAATGTGCTCTCCAATGCACATGCCTTGAAGAAATCAAACATAAATAGGTTTAAAAAAATAAAATTCCTAACATAAAAAAAGCTTCAAAGGTAAATTCAGGAATAAACAGGCAACTTTTTAGACATTTATGCCCAAAGGGTAGTAAAAGGCATAAGCAAAATGAAGGGATTCATTGAGATACCTGTCTGCATTTCTTTCTGTGATCTTGTTTTCTCCCCTCTTGTTGTATCTCCCGTCTTTCACTCCAGCTATTTACATTTCTTTTCTGCATGTCCCTTGCCTGCACACTTGTCTGCTTGATCACATTCTCAAGTCCCTTCTCTTACTTCCTCTCTGGTTTGTTCCCTTCACAATATGAGCACAGCATCCCTCTTATATCTTCAGTCACCTTCCCATCTCCAGTCCTCCCATGTCCTCTAAATATACTGTCTGCAATCACTCTTTAGAGTTCACACTGGCCAGACAACTCTCTTATTTAAAATGCCCGCTCTGCACTCCACTGAAATGGTTCTTACTGAAGTTTCTAAAAATCTGTGCTGACCAGATTTGGGGTTTTATCCTTCATCCTTATCCTAGTCTTCAAATGTATCTTGGTTGCTGTACATATATGAGATTAACAGTCTTACATGTTATATACATGCAAGACATGCAACTTAAGTAGTTTTGCAATACAATATTTGTTTGTTATGTTGGGGGGGAGGTTGTTTGTTAACTATTTTTACTTTAAATTGTTTTTCTGGCAATAACTGGTAGTGATCCTTCCTTGAAAGAACACAAAATAAAACTAGAGCTGAAAATGATATTTTGAGATTTATCCAACTGATCTCTTAAAGACACACTAGTTTTAAAAGACATTATAAACTGTTGAAAGTCAAATTTGGAGAAGGTGCTGCAACTAAAATTAACTGCATCGAAGTGTGTCAGCAGATGGAAGGCTCCCATTACTAATGTAAGGTATTGGTTCAGTGTGAGTGGGCTGGGTGAATCCCTAAGGCCGTAATACTGCACTGCATCCTGTCAGAACTGTCTCGGTCATTTTAAATGTTCTTTTTCTAGATGAGAGTCTAGAAGGCTCATGGCTGAACAGAAATGAAAACATACATACTCCAGGGGCACTGCAAGCACCACAGCTCACCTCAACTGTCTTGAGAGAGAACACCAGACAAATGGGAGAGCAGATCCAGGAACATGAGTCGGAGCAGGGATCTGAACAAGATTTTTTACACAAGTAAGTGTTAGCATTTCTGCATCAAAAACAGAGAGCCAGGCAAAGGAGCTGCATGCTATTTATACAGATAGTCTGTGGCTCCATATATGCAGTGTTGATTTGCAAAAACAACTGGAAATGTCTTGGCTGTAGCTCAGCAATACTTTATTTTCAGTTCCCAGGAAAAATATATTGTAATTAAATCATGGTAGAAATTCCTTATGTTAAAATTATCTGATAGCATAACCGTGCAGTTATAGTTAAATCTTCCTAGTGTTTGTGCCCCCAGGTTGGATTGAACTGTTCCTTTAAAGAACCTGTTAGGTGTTCTCTTTTCTTTCCCTTTGCCCTATGTCATAGACAGTTACAGCTCTCCAGACATCCGAACTGATTTCTTGTAAATTGTCTTCGATAGAGTTCTAGCTGCTGAGCTAGTAATTCCTGTTTCTGGGGTAATTGCCTGCAGGCAATTTTATTTTGCCCTAAATCATAGATACTTTTTGTCACTTAACTCCTATTTTATCACCCGCATTTAGACAGGGAAGAAAATGTTGGTTGTTTTCTGTGAGAAGTTTATTTAAGAATCCTAATCTGTGGTATTTCTATTAATTTGAAGATACAGAGTAACAGTATTTGTTTTGGAAACTACTTGTATAACTTTTATAGACAAATGTACTGATCTGATTTATCTGTATGAAAAAGTCATATTATAATGGTCAGATGAACCAGGTTCCTACCAGCGTAGCGTAGGGTAAAGTAACCAGATTATGCCTCTTGGTTTTCCTCCAGCTTTTGTCTGATTTTATCTTGATAGACATTCCCCAGCTTCCCAATTCTTCCTGAATATGCACTCACCCTGCTCAATCCTAAACTCTACTGCTTCATTCTGCATTCTTTAATCATCCTATGTTCTAAATAGAAATAATTTATAATGGTCATTTTGCCTAGGAATATGTCCTCCGGTCTCCAGCAACAAGTGTATATGCCTACCTCCATGTTGTACATATAAGCTGCTAAAGTTTGCCAGTTTGTCACTATAGATTCTCAGAACAACTGAACAACTTCTAAAAAAATGTACTTTTGAAAGCATGACCTGTTCTTCTGCCTTGCTTGTGTGTGTAACATGCAGTGCAGCAGATTAAACCTGGATATGATCCATTAGTCAGTGCCCAGCACCAGAGATACTTGCAATTCAGCTGTCTACAAAAGCCTGTTGATTTTTGGAACACATAATATTTGGCATTTCCATAAATTAGTTCAGCCAGCTTTCTTTCCCCACATTAACCATGCAGCATCACCATGAGACAGGGTAGCAGGGCTGGCTCACACTGCCTGTGGGGATGTGTGTGGTCCTGTGCAAAGGCCCAGCATGGGCTCAGGTGTTCCGGCTGGAGTTGTCTGGAAGAAAGGTGAGCTGGGGTGAAGGCAAGGATGGGCATAGATGTTCCCACCTACACTGCTCAGCCTGGCAGGTCATCCCAGCTGGCTGCAAAGAAAGCACAGCTGAGGAAGAGCCCCTGTTCACATCAGTTCCAGACCATCTCTTCACCTTAATTCCGCAGCATGCGAGATCTGGGTTCAGGTCTCCTACTTGTCTTTCTGAGATCATGGATTTGTCTCCCAGTCTCCTGCCTTCCCCAGATGTTGCAAGAGCTTCTAGATTTTAAGGAAGATGTTGTGGCTCTCAATTTGTCCTTACTTTTTTTCTACTCTGCAGTAAAAACAAAACAAAACAAAAAAAATGCTGAAGGAGAATTTTCTGACCCTTTCTGATCTCACCTATCACTAAGCTAAATCTGTGTGAATATTTAATTAATTATGGCAAGTGGGACAGCTCTCAGTCACTGGGTTTTACTCCCAGGTTTGACAAGCAGGCACTGCCTTAAGCTGTAAGAGAACCTTCCCCTTTTCTGGGGGCAGAAATAGAACCAGGCTTTTCTCCCTGGGCTTGAACCTCTGCTTCTCACATCTCAGATAAATGCTGTGAGCAGAGAACTGTTGAGCAAAGGGAGGTAGTGTTGTTCTCCTCTCTGTTACTTTCCAAGAGTTGGATTTCACATAGATGTTCACAGTGAGAACGGACAGTGGAGAATTCTCTCCACCTGGAGTTTTTTGTATTTCCTACAGGTCAGCATCTTAGGAGAGCTAAAGCAGAGATACAGAGCAGTCAGTTGCTGTGCTAAGGGGATTAAGCACGTCCAGAAGAATATTTTGTTCTAGGTTGTTTTCATGTGGGTTATCCCAGTTTATTATGCCAATCTTATTAGGGCACAAGACTGCATAATAAAATAAAAACTTGGGTGTTGCTCTTGAAGAGCTACACTAGTTTACTACCAATTCTTTGTGCTTCAATACACAAATCAGATCAAATGCACTGCTGTCTACTGCTGGATTTAGATGGTATTAAAAGTACAGCCTTTAAGGTTTTACATGTGGATAAGTTACTGGAAGCTTAAGTCGATCAGGGTATATGTATTTTAAAGCAATTTTTCATGCTGTGTGACATTTTTGATTTAAAATGTGTATCAGTTATTAATTTGGATCTATTCTTGCTCATATTTTGCCTGATCTGAGACAGTGAAGCCGGATTTAATGAAATGCATTTTAGAAGTGCTCCCAGTTGAGGCACATGTCACACTAATGAATAACAATAGCATTTTATGTAGCTGCTTTTATTACAACAATTAATGGATTTATTTTTCTCTTTGTGCACATACAGCGAGAGGAGACAAGTTGTGGAAGGGAATCCAGAAGACATGTACAATGGTGGATGTGATTTAAATATCTTAATATATGAAGCATGACCAGACACAAAACTTGAGATATTGTATAAATAGCCAGTCGAAATTCATAGTGTTCTCAGTCATAATGCTGCTTTATGTTTGTTAGTCCCCAGATGCAGATATCTTGGTTGGGCCAACAGAAGCTAGAAGATTTAAATCGAAAGGACAGGACAGGAATGAACTACATGAAAGGGAGAACTGGTGTAAGGCATGCAGTGTAAGTGTTCAGAGCACCCTCATCTCCAGATCAGAACCATTTTAGATGACAGTGCCACATTTTATGGTACCACTTCCAAGTTGTTGCCAGCAATTTCTGTGACATTTTAACTCTTGTTAATGAAGGCAGAGTAACAGCTTTGTAATGTTGGAATGGACACCAGGCTGTGTGCCCCTCTATCCCAGCATTCTAACTGTGGCCACAAGCAGTTGCCTAGTGAACAGGGCAGACAGACATGGCCCAACTCCCCTTTATTCTCTCCCAGCCTTCAACTGATGCCATTTCAGGGGGTTTCCCATGATTTGTCAACATAAGTAATTCCCCACAAACTCTACCAAGTTACTGTCCAGTCTTTCTGTGAACCTGTGTATACTTACTGCATCCACATCATCTTTTTCCAAGGTGTCCCACCGGGCAGCTAATGGAGGGAGCACATGTGGGTGAATGCTGAAGTGGTCTCTTGCACAAAGTGCTATGTGCTCTGGTGCCAATCCACCCCAGTCCTTCAGCACATCTTTCAGGCTGGGAGCCACAGTCTCTAGCAAGATCAGGTCCTTACAGTGTTAGAAACTGGTCATGGATTCACTGCTGGATTCCCAGGGATTTACCAGTGGCAAACAGTCTAACTCCTTTTTGGAAAGGGGCAAGCAAACCCAGTGAAGTTACTGCCCTTTCCTTGTTAGAGGCAAATTTAATTACTGTTTATAATGTTATTAGATGGGACTTCCTGCTTGAGCCTCTGCAAGTGCTAGGTTTGTTTTTACTTAAGATTTTCTTCCAGTTAATATTACAGACAGCATGCTGGCTTTACACTCAGCATAAGGTTTTATGTGAAGGCATTAAGGGATAGGATTCATGTATTCCTTTTAATTACAAAGACCGCAGTTGGGAAATCTGAATGCCTGGTAATGACTTTTTCTTTCTCTTTAATCAGACGAGGTCTAATGGAGGATGACGCTGAACCCATCTTTGAAGATGTAATGATGTCCTCACGAGGTCAGCTAGAGGATATGAACGAAGAATTTGAGGACACAATGGTCATTGATCTGGTCAGTAAATCTTACTAATAGCAAGTTCAAAATGGATGAAAGATAATTCAAAAGGAATTCTAGAAGTACAACCAAATTTCCAAAATTTTGAGCCCAGTTTCCTCCTGTCTGAACACTTAAGAAGATAAATGCTCCAAATGCTCCCTAGAACCTACAAGTGCATACTCAGGCCTCATTGAATTTTTTTTTTTACTTTTTTTTTTTTTTAAACTTTTTTATTTTATTTATTTTCATACCAACAGACAGAACATTGCTTAACACTCTTCCTCTCTAATGTTCTGGACTCAGGCAAGTAGCAAGTGCCTGAAGCACCATCATGCACCTGGGACTTGTCATCCTGTGAGAATAAGGCTGTGATTTATAGCATATCAAGTCAGCCCTCTTAGATGAGAGCTAAAGAAGTGGTTGATCTGACTCACCCTGCAATCAGCCAAGGGCTGGTGTACTGATGGGGGACAGAGGTGCTACCAGCTCACCCCATCTGATTGAATATACACGAAGCTGCCCACTCAGCCTCATGGAGTAGAAATGGACTCTTTAAGATCTTGTAACAATGTTTGATTCCACTTGTTAGTTGACAGTATGAAGTTTGGAAATGTTACCATCTGGAAGTATTCTAGGTGTTGTTGCCTTCCCTCTGCCATTGTCACAGCCCTCACTAACTCCTTTGCTGACAGGGCTCTTTATGCAGCCACTCTGTGGTCAAACTGATCCAGCCAAGCTGTTGCTTTTTTTCTGCTTCCTCATTGCTTTGATTTCTGGGAGGTGGGGTGGACAGGGGATTCTTAATCAAGGTTTGGTTAGTTTACAGCCACACAGAGAGTTGTGCTGGCACAGCAGAAGGGAGAGCTGGCAGGAGTGGGTGGGCATGAGATGATACCTTCCACTGGAATTACCCCCAGACAGGTCATATCAGATGGCAACCTCAGGTCCTTGCATGGTATCATATGGCCTACAGCCAGGAGTTCCTTTGTAGAGGTTATAACCTTACTAACCTCTCCATTTGGAATTAATATTTTCCTTGTAAAACAGGGGAAAGGATCAGTTTGCATTATACACGTCACCATTTTGGGGCTTTCCTATTTCTTCTTTCATATCCAAACAGTAAGGCATAAGTTACTGTAGGATGGAGGTATAATGTCTTGGAAAGACAATAAATCAGTTGCTGCTGTTGAATACTGAGGTTATTACTGGCATTCAAATGATGATCAAGTAAGTGACATCTCTCTTCTGCTGGTAATCCAAGGCAAGGCTATTAAGGAATTGATCAAACCAGTGAAGGTCATGTTTACTCTTACATTCCTAGGGAAAGACAACACAAACTGGTTTAATCCTCAGAAATATTATGAAATTTTAACTATCTTTTTTTTCTAAATCCACTTTTTGACTATGTTAGAGCTGAAGTTTCACCATAAAACTGGAAAGCATGAAGACAGTTAAAGGCAGCTTTTATTCAGTCTGACCAACAGTCCTAATACAAGAAAATCATTAAGTCTGCAAGAGCCTTAAGCAAGTCCCCTCAGCTGTAAGCACAGACTTAAAATTCCTTTAGAATCCATCAGCTTTTACCCCATCCCTTAACTAAAACTTGCAATTGGGAAGTACTCTCTTGTGTCAGGGCCTTCCTTTCTCTCAGAGCTTTTATGGAAAGCCCTGCAGAGCTGCTTTGTAAACGAACAAGTAACTGTGCTGGTAGCCATTACCTCTAGAGCCACATGAATCCTTTATGCCCAGGCAAGTGATGTCATGTTCTAAAATGGCCAATTCCTCTTTTTAGCCACCTTCAAGAAACCGTCGAGAACGGGCTGAGCTGAGGCCAGACTTCTTTGACTCCGCAGCTATCATTGAGGATGATTCAGTAAGGCTTTACTAGTACTGTTTGCTGTTTATCTGAGGTTCTTTTTGATTATCATTACACTTAATTAATTACTGTCTTTTAAATCATTTTTCTAGGGATTTGGAATGCCTATGTTCTGAAGTCTGGTGAAGACATTTTACAAATTTGGAACTCTATTGTTTAGAGCTAGAGGCCTATATACTGTGATAGCTTGTATGAAAAACACATTTTTGATGTGATACGGTTTGATTTTTAACCAAATGATTGAGGTCAATCCCTTTCTGTAGTGAGAGAAAGAAGAGGAACTTCTTAATGACACAAAGGAATGTTGGCCAATCCAGTCACCTCAGAAGGGCTGATCTAAAAAAATCATTTGTATCCCTGTTCTTGACTGTCCTAATACAGATTTTTTTTTTTTTTTTTTTTCCCCCCCCCGGATGAGGAGGAAGTTTTAAATTGTTAAGACAGCTGTCAAAATAAACACTGTTCTACATAAGTTTTCTGAACAACGAGTGAAAACAGAACTTTTTAACTTTATTTTTCTGCTGTACAATTTAAAACAGTTTTAACATTTGCCTTTTTATGTTTTAAAAGCTAGCCATTTTTATTAAACCTATGCCTATCAGCCATTGACTAGCAATGATGCTATAAGCAGCTCCTTCGGGCTACAGAAAAGTGTTTTTGAACACACTGGATTTGATTAACATTATGGTACGCTTATATCCTCTCATAGGCATTGAGAAGAACACTCTTATAGAAGAGGTTAGAATTCTAATGACGTGCATCTCTGCCAAAAAATTTCAGATTCTGATATGATAAACCCAGATTTTATACTCTTGAGAAGATTTATTTTTATTTATAATGGGACATAAAGTAAGAGATGTCCATGAAGCCACTTTTCCAACAGATGCTGTGTAACATTCATTTTATATAGCACATGGGGACACACAAACAGTAAATTTTCTATTGGTACTTGCTCTGTGCATTTTTAGCAACTTATACCAGCAAATAAAGTATTCTCAGTAAAACACACAAATGGTTCTCAAGTAATCACTTTGCTGTTTTTACTACCTACTTCAAGCCCTGCCAACCCAAGGTACATAAACAGCAACTTTCCTAGTAAAAAAAAAAAAAAAAAAAAAAAGAAAAAGTTCAAGGGTGGGGGAAAGGAATCACTTTAGCATAATAAAAGCAATTTTAACTGTACCATAAAAAAACAAATCTACTTTCCATGCCGTAAATACCCTTTTGCGCTATTTTTGTAAATTAATTTTGCCAGTTAGAAGTACTGTATGTGCTGCATAGAAATTTGTGCTTAGATGGTGAAGTTCTTAAGCTTACAATGGAATACAGCTACATTTTCAGTGTTAACTGTGCATATTAAGAGTAATTCTTTGGGGGAAAAAAAAATTACGATTTTTCAAAAAAGTTAAAAACGTCAAAAAAAAACCCAACAAAAACCCAAAACATTCTCAGCTAATTCATTGTAATAAAAGATTTTTCAATGTCTTCAATAATTTGGAATTTCATTATGCTTCGATTTTATGACTCTGCCTAGTAGCTGCTACTTAGCTAAAACTGGCCTGATATCAGAGGTGCTGGCCATCCACAACTTGCACTGACTTTAGTATCTCTAAGACTCAGCCCGAAAATGTTAATCTTCCTTTCTGCATTCTAATATTAGCATTTGAGAGACAAAGCAGATTGACCCACTTGGAGCACAGCAGTTCTAGAGGTGCTTTTCTTAGCAACTGCAAAAGAAACGTGGAGCTTTTTTTTCTGTTACAAGCTTACTGAAAAACAAAACATTAACGCCCAGTGCTTACTAAGCTGGGAGGGAAAGATAATCTAATTTAAAAAACAAACCAGCGTTTCACTCAGCTGAGGTTTGTTTCCTACAACATATGCAGTTCTCAGATATGGTTGCCAAAAATGTTTTATTAGCTAATAATTCAGCCATTCAAAGATGTCAGGTTGGGTAATGTATAAAACCTGAGAAGTAGCTGGAACTTCATAAAATAACATTACCTCCCTTCCTCTTCTGTCCACCCCAAAACTAATACGGGGGTAGGCGGGAACGGCTGCATTAAATTGTCATCACAATAATTCTGTGAGCATAGTAGCATAATAAATGCTGCCTGGTTTGAGTCATAGCCTCAGACGAACCTTGTGCTTCACAGTCCTCTGTGTGGAAAACTGATTCCTAATTTAACATTGTAGAATACTGTATAACAAACATTTATTATCACGGTACCTGCAATGGGTTTCCAGTTCAGTTTGCAGTCAATAGGTTTTTGTATTATGAGTGTCTCCTTGATTGGTTTTGCTAGTAATTCTGTAAATTGTACATTTACAATATGAGGTTTTTTTTTTTTCCTTTTGTACAATTTAAAACTGATGCTTCACCTTTCATTTAATAAACTATTCAAAATCATGAGTATGATGAGCACCCTCTTCACTGTAACTTTCTTTTAAATGCTCTTTTGGACCATCACATCTTGTCATCCCATTCATTAGTAGCCAGATGTAATACTGAAAGGTAGTTCTCACATAATCCAAGCCTCGCCACCAGATTCCATATAGCTACCTTATCCATTCAGCCTCAGAGCAAAGAAAAACCCTGTCTGGTCATTTTTGTCTTGTTTTGTTGGTTGGTTTTGGGTTTTTTTCCCCTCCGCTGTGTTGTATTTCCGGGTTTTGGTTGCTATGGGGTTTTATTGTGAGCTTGCTGTAACTGATAAAGTCAGCACACACATTGAAAGAAGTGCATTGTTAAAACTTCTGTTTGAACTGTCACAAATTTTGAGAAAAAAATTCACTCTCCTACCCTCTATGTCTGGACCACGTGGGAAGAAATGGAAGTGGTAAAGGCTTGGAAGGTCCAGCAACCAGCTGGGCTAAATGAAGTTTTACAGATTCCTGAAAAGAAACATCCTCTTGTTATTCCCACGTCTCAAGAGAGAAAGGTGCCATTTTTGTCCAACCCACAAATGATTTCATCTCTGTAGCGCTAAAGAAAACTGACTTATTTATCATCTGGCCCACTTCCTAAAGAAAAATCATCTGAGTCAGAAAAAGTAACAAGAAACAGCAGGTGAGGAACAGAGATAGGATTCAAGGTCTGCACTGACTGCACTCTAGGATGTCTCCTGAGACACAGCCCAAAACCAAAATCTCCAACTGCTTGTAAGTTATGCTAAGCTCGTGATGGCACTGTGAAACACAGTAAGTACTTCTAAGTTCTCTCTATGTTGAAAGGATTTTATTTTTTATCTGTTGTTTCTACAGGTGACTGGAATTCAAGAGAAGCTTAAGTAGTGTGGCCAGTGCTGGTAAGGCAACTGACTGCTTGGAAATCAAGAGGATATAAAAGCCAAATTCCTGTGTTGACAAGGTATAGAAGAGAGGAGGAACTCTGTAGAACTAATGAGGTTAGGAAAAAATTAAGAAAGGTTGTATGTTTTTCTTCATTACAATGATAACTGGGTTTCTCAGTGTCTCCTCCTGACTCTGGGCAGGCTGAAGAACCTATTGCATATCACTTCACTTAACACAGCTCTAGACTCTAAACAGGGGACCAGCCACTCTCAGTTACCGATTACCTTTGAAAAATCCTCTTGCGCCTTACAAACTCTGACTACACCTTTTCTCACAATTAACTAAGAAATTACTTCAAGGCAATGACCCCCAGCAGAGTGACATTTCAGTTTGCTTTCCCTTGTTGTTGAGCCAGCTCTGTTCCTGGGGCAGGATCTCCAGGCACCTGCTCGAAGAGAGCATTCCTGCGGAGACACGGCCAGGTACATCCATGCAGCGAGGTTTACGGTGTTTGCAGCCAGGACAGACCATGTTATCTGTAACCTGAATGCACTGCCTCTAGCTATTACTAAAACTCATGGAGCTGAGACTTACACTTGGAAATGCTCCTTCTGTACCATTTTCAGATGATATTTAGTAGTTGTCTTCCCCCCACCCCAGGTACAGGCTCCAAGCACCATGGCTGCACTCACTAGGACACCAGTTGCACCTACCTGGGAAGAGATGCTACTTGGAAGTCAGCATCTTACCTTTCTTCCGCTTGAGGCGTGTGCTCGGGGAGTGAACAGAGGCAGCTGCTGTGCAGGTACCATAGTTCTCTGTCTTATAATACAGTGCCACCAATTACCGAGGTTACTTACAGCAGACAGATCATTACAGGACTTCACGTGCTTAGCAGCTGTTGCAGTAGTGCTAAACAACGACAGTAGCTGTTACTCACAACCATCTGGGGCTGTAGTTAAAATGCAGCTTCTAACGAGCAAAGTCAGCAGAGAGCCCAGGACCAGTCAGTAACGCCTACTGCAGTGGGTCCTTGCAAGTCTGGCAAATAATCATAGAAAAACTAGGCTGAGAGCAGCCTCTGGAGGGTCTCTCTTTCAACCTGTTGAGGGAGAAAGCCTGACATGTTCAGGGAGAAGAATTTTTACATCCCACCTGTGCCCACAGCCTGGAGGTCACCAATACCAACCTGAGACCCAGTGTTGCTGCAGCCATCACATGGAAGTTGCAACTCAGGCCAATCTAGCAGAGAAGAGAATGGGTTAGTCTGAGATTGGCAAAGCCTGGATTCCAGTGCATTGAAATCCAAGCTCAGGATTTTTCTGTGTCTGTGGTGCAGGAAATAGAGTCAGATACCGAAGGTGGGCCCAGAGCTAGACTTAAGCTCCGACTTCTCAGCAGTGAGAGGTCAATGCAGCTCTGTCCTAGCCCCCTCCAGGGCTTATGGACTGAAGGAGCCAAGGGTGCATTTCACCCTAAGCAGTTAGTAACAGCTCACCTGCAGCAGGCATTGCAGGTTGGGTTGATCATCAGGCCACCAAAAAGGGTTTATAGACATGAACTGGTAAGACCTCAAATTAAATATAGACTATGATTTATTGATGGTCATTAACAAAATCAAAATTAAATATTTCCATTGCAAAGTAGACCTCCACTTAAACAGATTATTTGTGTTCAGAACACTGCCACATCTTCTGGCATGGGCAGGCCCCTCCTCACACTCATAGTGGGATATTAGCATGTTTCTTCCAGGGACTGGACTGTGTTTTACTAGCCAGCACATCTAGGTCATGGCAGACGCGTATGCGGGTGGTCGAAGGTTGGATGATATCATCAACAAACCCTGTAAAAAAACAACCAAACAACAAAAAAACCCAACTGACCACCAATGACATGTTTGCCTCTCAGCCTTCTATATCTAGGTTGCAATGTAAATTAGCCAAATCAAACCAGTATTTGGAATAAATGGTTCACAAGTTAAAAATTACAAGAGACATCCTTTGGCTTTGCACATCCATGAGTCATCTTTATCCTGACTCAAACAGCAGATAGTCCACTGCAAAAAGAGAGGGAGCAATAAAGTACATATTGGCTGTGAAAGATCTTAACCAGCTTGGCTAAGTCCTCCCAGCTCTGTGGCACTACTAAGGGCATTTAAATGAAGTATGAAACCAGTCAACAGAGTAAGCCAGCATAACTGGAAACAGAGAAAGCTGACTCCAGAGTCTACAGAGCTGCCTTCTAAAGCACAGTCCGTGCTTCAAAGATAGCAGTAAAATTCAGAGCTAAGAACAGTTGAAAAATTTACTCCAAAGAGTCCTGGGGAACAGCAATGGAACTGAACTAGACTTTGACCCTTTGTTAAGGCCATTGGTCTGCACTTACTTGTCAAACAGACTGTCAAAGCACCTGAGTTTTGAGATGCATTCTGATATCTGAAGTATTGAAAATATGCTTTTCAGCGCAGTCCCCATATCACACCCATCTGTTTCCACCCGAGGATGTGCTTTGTGTCTAGATGTGTTTTTCCTTCACGTGCACAAGCTGTGGTTAAGCATCACTTTTCTGTCTCAGATACAAATGTTTTGCCTAAAAAACTACCAAAAAGTTCACTCCGTAGCTACAAATTTATCAACATGTAATGGTAAACTCAAATGGGGGACACAGTGTGAGACAACCATACCTCTCATGGCTGCAGGAAAGGGGTTTGCAAATTTCTCCACATATTCTGCCTCTGCATTGGCCTCTTTTCCTCTGAAAATTATCTGGACCGCACCCTAGAAAGATAAAGTCTACAGGTCAGTGACAGTAATTCCTCCTGTACAGAGGAAAGCTCTCTGCTTTACCAGCCCCTTCTCCCAACACAGTTCACCACTGTGCATGCAGGTAAAATGCTTCAGAGAAAATAGCAGTTGTCTTCATCTCACTGAGCCGCTGCTGTGCCACTGTAAAGGCACTGCTGGCTGCTGCACACCAGTGAGTCAGCCTGGATTCACCTTTGCACCCATCACTGCCACCTCTGCAGTAGGCCAGGCATAATTTGCATCTCCTCTTAAATGCTTTGAGCTCATCACATCATAGGCACCCCCATAGGCCTGGAACAAAAAACAAGGGATTAATTAGTGTGGGGTGACCTTGCAGTAGCAACAGTCTACATTCCTCTTGCAGCTTTTACTATTCTAAAGAGCAGCAAGTGGGGCTAAATTTTACTTCAAGGAGAGTGGGCGCATCTCCGTTTTGCTACAACAATCTCCTAAGACTAGACATCTCTTCAGCTAGAGCCACAGGAGAGCAAGGAAGGGGTCTGCTGGTATCTGAGTAGAGAGGAAACAATGTACACCCAGAAGACAAGGCCTCTACCTGCACCCTGCACATGAACAGACAAAGCAGTCAGCATGCTTCTGGAATCTCCTGGCCAGGGAATGCAGCACTCGGACTCTGCAGTGCTCCACTCTGGTACTGGAAGTGGTCCAGACAGCAGTGATAAACAGCTACTGCAGAGCAAACTGCAGTACAGTCTGTTTCAAGGCATTGCTGAAAACTACAGCAAGGCTGCAAGCTTGGGAAGTAAAGGATGGCACTACTCAGAAGAATCAGAGAAGGCAAAAGGACAGAAAGACAGAAAGTTCTTTTCTTTTTTGCTGTGAGAAGTCAAAATCCTTTTAGAACAACAGGCAGGAGGGTCAGACCAGCAAGGAAAAAGCTGTGCCTTTTAGAACCCAGAAGGTCTCTGGAGTTTCTGGTAGCATGTTGTCAGGCACCTTATAGAAAAAGAGCAATGACGAAAATTAAGTAGACTATAGCAGAAGTATATGGAAGAAGAGAAACCACACAAGCTTTAAACCTGCAGAGACAGCAGAGGAAGGATACAATCAGCACTGTTTTGGAAAAGGAGACTGAGGTGGCACAGATAGAGAAAGATTCGCTGTGAGGGGACAGATGGCACGTCCTTGGTGAGAGAAGCTGGGTGACAGAGGACAAATATTTGACTGACATCATTCCAGGGAGAAAGCAAAGAGCAGAAGTATGAGACAAAAGGAATGAAGGAACTGAGGTAACAGCCCAAGAATAGAAGAAATGGCCTCTTGTAATCTGACATGGAGAGGTGTTTCCAGCTGGGACAAACAGAGATGTGACAACGACAGAAAGCACAAGTGGGACACACAGACAAAGCTTCGTGTAAATAAAATTGCTACTAGTGAAAACAAGAACTCTAGAACACCATGGAATTGTGCCCACTTACCTTTCTGGTGATGATAGTAATTTTAGGTACAGTTGCTTCAGCAAAAGCAAACAGTAGCTTTGCACCATGACGTATGATTCCACCATACTCCTGAGCTGTACCTACAAATGACAGGTTTTTCTCATTCAAGGGAATTCACAAAAACCCCATATGCCATCGGGCAATTGTCATCATCCATTACCAGCAGCAAACCTAACAATAACCAGAGCCATGTTAGTGTCCAGGAGAAGGTAATATCCAGGCAGCATTTGCCGTAAGATTCTGAGCAACTAACTAAAAATATATATATATATATCTCTTGCCAAAAGCAGCACATATTCCTATGTAAGGTCACAGAACCAGAACACTCACCAGATGGTACCTTCCTAGGAACAAAATACAGTTATGTCATTTCAAGACTCCAAATGTGACCAACACTGAAAAACACAACCTAGATTCACTTCCTCAGAAACCCACTCTTCCAAATGCAGGTTTTTTTCTAGACCATACTGAAAGGCAGCTTGGATACTATACCAAAGACCTATCCTGGTCTTCCTTCAAGCAAGCCCAAAGTGATGGACCTTAAAAGACAGAGTGTGAAGTCCTCTATAAGGATTCTCACAGCAGATGGTTCTGGACAGTGGTCCTATGCCATAGCTGTGAATGCAAGTCATCCATGTTAGAGGATATTCAACACCATTCTGCCCTCAACACAGGCTATGCTAACTTGACTTGGAAACAGCAGTCCCATGTACTTTATTTCTAGGATTTCTGAATTTCAGACTACTGGATATAACTCTACAATTACTTCCTAAGAGTTTATCCACCTCTTGACTTTTGTTTTCAGCACTTGAGATAACCTCTTAGAATAATCATGAATTAACAAGATCCCAGAGATTTTTAATGTAAGATTTTAAGTAATTTTTAATAACTTAATTGGGTAGTCTGTTTGGTAGCTTGACTTTAATGCTTCCCCTCAAGTGTAATTTGAGTGTCTAATTATTTATCTCAACAGCAATTTCACTTTTGGTTCTTTTATTTCCCTCTAGCCAGTGGGACTTGTCAAGCCTGCAGAACCTTCCCAGCAGCAGCAGTCGGAAGAGCCACATCATCTCATCCCAAGCAGCTCACTGAATGCAGCAGGGATGCTCAACTGAGAACAGGAAGCTGGGGAGCACTCCCAAAGCCTGCAATCTAGTCACAGCCTCAGTTTCTAATTCACTTAGACCAGAGTAGCCAGTCACTTAAAATGCTTCAAGTGTAAGCTCATTCAGTTGTTATTTGAACTATTTACATTGTCATCTATGGCCAATTAACATAAAAACTTTTCTGGCCATAGATTCAGTCCCAAACTTGCTCTAAAATTGTGGTTATCCAGATACAGGTTATGAATGCCTTAAATGTCATCTCTGTGCACACCTAATAAATTGCAGGCAATTTGAAGTGTTTGGGTCACTAACACCATGAAATGTTTTGCGCACCCGTGTGAGCCTCTTTCTTCTTCTGTACTGAACAGGGAGATGAGTTCACCACCACCCTCAGAATTTATTCCTTAATCTGAAGCTTCTAAAGCTAACGTACTAATCTTGCCACGCTCCTTGAAACACAACCATTTAGGATCACTATCAAGCCCCAGCTTGATCAAGCCCCTTGCTTAGCCTTCTCTACTTTTTTAATCTTCCACTTACCTATTTTCAAACCACCATTCTATTTTAAGCCAGATATATGAGATAGTTTTTTTATGTGATTCTGAGCAGCATTGCGAGTCTAGATTCCTGTACTGGCCCCTGCAGTGAACTAAGCTGCAGCTTGGTCCAGGGTGGGTGCATCTACAGCAGAAGAGAAAGGAGAGGGGGCAAAAGGGAGGAGGAAGGTTCTGTTAACACCTTCTGTATTGCCTCATCCTCATTCTTAAAACATGCCGAGTACATTGTATTATAATAAGAACTGCCATGTTACCTAGTGACATTTTGATGGTTTGGTAGCTGTAGAGGCCTTGAGGTAGACCTTATATTCAGTTGTATGAAAGACCTAGCATGTTTATCAGTAGAACATTTATATTCCTCCCACAATCTGTTTTCTGATGGGTCACTTTAACATTAAATACTCATAGAGCTCATGCTGTCTAATTTCAGACCTTTCCTTACTGATTTATCCAGAACATCTAAGTAGTAGACATTTTCATCTGAAAAAAATGCCTTGGAGCATGAAAGAGCCTAGGCCTTCAAAGATACAGGGGGCATACCCACACTCAGCCCTGGCAAACTGGTCAGGTTTGCTATTTGGTCAGCATCTCTCAGAGTGCTCAACATCTCACTGTTAACTTACGGCATGAACTGGCTCTCTCCTCAGGGAGGTCCAGCAATGGAGTGTAAAAGCTTCGTGACCTCTGACACACCCATAACAATATTGGTGGCACATTTAGGCACTTCATTTCCCTGCAACTTCTTGCGTATTTCAATATCCTTTTGTGATGACTATACTTAGAATACAATTTCTGTCCCAAAAAGTAGGATTTTTAAAGCCTGGCTTACAGTAAAAGTCTTCTCACAGAGTTTTTAAAATGGGTTTTTAACACCAACACCACCCTCCAGCCAGCTGAATATAATGGCAAGGCATACCTGGCAAAAATCCGGGAACATCCACAAAAGTAATCAGTGGTATGTTGAAAGCATCACAGAACCGAACAAACCGGGCTCCTTTCACAGAAGAATTTATGTCTAAGCACCCTAAAGAACAGAGAAAGGCATTAATTCCAATGACCTGCTCATGGCAGTAATTCAAGGCAACTTGAAAATTACACTCTATTTTAGCTCTATTGTCTTCTAAAACAACAAAAGCTTATCTGTAGATAACCTGCCATGAAGTTTTGCTGGTTTAGAACTAAGAGTAAAAGCCACATTTAACACTCATTTCATTTTTCAGACCACTGTGTAGCGAGAGTTTCCATCCCAGAAAGTAGCAGTTTGAATTAATTATATTCTTGTAACTTGAAGTATTTTTTTTCTGTAATTTTTCTCTTCATTAATATCTTTCAAATCGCTCATACTGAAAGGCTACAGAGTTCTCCATTAAAAAAAAAAACCTATATAAAAATTAAATGGTCCGCTACTATCTACAGAAAAATCAGCATTTTTGGTAAGCATACTCCAAAGTATTTCTGTTCTGTTTCACTGCTATTTAGAATTACATTATTTGCTACCATATTAAAGTGAAACACAATTTATATAAAAACATTTATGTGAAACGTTAAAAAATCTCTATTAGAATTGAGAATATCAAATGAGACTGAAGTAATATTAAAGCCTGCTGACTGTCTAGCATCTTGATGAAGATTACAAAAGAATAGAACATCACACTGGGTCATCTGATTTTCCAAAACAAAAAAGTACAAAAATTAAAAACAATGAGGAATGCAAAGTTCTGCCTGGTTAAAGTCACTTCAGAAATTAGTTAAGGAGAGAAAGCAAAAGCACTTGACAGTTTTAACAGGTGATCTTAGCTACAGCTACATGGTGTACCTTCGTATCTAAATTACTTGAGGTCAAGAACTCCACAGTTGTACATCTGAACACTACAGCAAAGTGACAAAAAAAAAAAAATTAAAAGTAACCTCACCCTACAGAAGAGATTTAGGCATTTTAATGCTGTGGAAACAAGTGCAGTTTCTATAGTACACTTAATCCAGTTAATGGCAGCTTGCTGCCAAAGAAACGGTGGTCTTCTGACTACCCTGCTCATGTGCTCCGAGCACTCCTCTTGTACTGGACACAGCAGTCATTTAATTCCTTGTGGGCAAGATCGCCTTATTGATCCACTACAGAAATTAACTGGTTTTCAGTTAGTTTTACATCATCAAAGCTGCATTATAATGAGATCCAAGACAAAGTAAGTGCTAGAAAAACAGCGAGAATGAGTGGAGGGCCATACAAATATAAACAGTTTATCTCTTAACCAGCCAGCCTTACAGAGCATGTTATAATAAAAAGGAAAAAAAAAAAAAAAGAGGACAAACCAGAGGAGGCACAAACAGAGTGATAAAGTGTGTCACACTGGACTCTAACCTGATGCTACTTTGGGTTGGTTGCCCACTATCCCAACAGTTCGTCCATTCATCCTGGCAAATCCAACAACAATGTTTCTGGCATAGGAAGGCATGATCTCAAAGAATTCCCTTTCATCAACAATCTGCAAGGATTGAGAGTTAGGCAGAGCCCTTAAAGAAGGCAGGGTTTTATATGTACTTACATATACAGGCAAACACAAAATCAGTTATGTTACGAGCTTCTAAAACATTTCAGGATTTGCAGAATTTAAAAAAAAGAAAGAAACCTATTAGTCTTCTTTGCAGACTTCATTCCAGGAAGTAACTAGTGCTGCCCTTATTATCAAACCTGCCCCTTAAGCATTCCATCAGAGCACACCTTTACGATTGACTTCCTCTGTAGTGAGCCTTTTTTCCTAGATCATAACATTTGATTTAAAGTTAAGAACTTCTTTCTCATGACAAATTATTGTCAGGCTACACTTTTAAAGAACGATTTCAAGTGATAAAAAGCAACTAGTACTTCATGGAGCTCCAAAACGCTCCATGGCACACTTAATAGACACACTATTTCTTTGCAAGTTGAGAGCACTTTACTAAGAGGGCAACACGGCGCACTCTGCGGTGTCTGTCATGCCCAAAGCACTTTCAGTGCACACAGTAGAGAATGGAGGAACACTTTTATCTGCAGCAGAGGCACACGCACTACATCAAACGTTTCTATTGGGAACCACAAATCCTGGGTCGCTGCACTTCTCTCTGGGGTTGACATTCCAGTGTGTGCTTTACAAAGTGACATCCACTGGTGTCTAAAGCAGTATCAAAATTCACGTGTTCAAAAGAGATCATAATTATACACAGAGCAGCAGCGACACCTATACATGGCTGCCTAGTGTTTTCTGACAGAATTCCTTGTTTTCAACTGCTTATGACAACTTTGCCTATATAGACTGGGGTGTGTCAGTCATTCCTGACAGTGAACTAAATAAAAAAATGTGAAAAAAAAAAAAAAAAAAAGTCAGTACTATTACAAGTAGTTTAATTTCTTTCCCTAATACTCCTCAAAGTCTGTGGGCTTCTTTCCTAATTCACTTAAGAATTTCTTTTTAAATGCCACCTGTTAAGTTGGAACAAGTAGTAATGAAATTCAGAATGGAAGAATCCAAAGATAAAAACATCCTGAGCTTGCTTTCTCTACTGTAATGAGGCTAAATATGCAGCAAGCTGGAAACTGAAACTTGTTGCCTGAATGAACATGTGGGAAAAGGGAGCAGCAAAAAGGAGACATTTGCAAAAGTCCTAAAAACACAGTAGAACTTCCCCCCTCATGTGCTGCCTGTGAAATATTATTCCAAGCTTCATCATCCACCTCAGAACCCTAGGTCATCAGACTATTCAACATCAGAGTGCTAGAAACAGCAGCCAAAATTCAGACTGTCAGGGCTCTACAGGGGGCTCTAGCAACTTCATGTGATAAAACTTCTTTTATAACCATGTTCACTGACCAAGCATTTATAACATAGTACGGTGCCATAATACTGCTCAAGTAAAATCTCCATTATTTATACATTGCAATAATGGCTTTCAGGGTTTTTTTTGAAAAATAGCATTTTTCCTTCCATGCTATCCACCCAGATCTGCCTCACTTAATGAAACTTTAACATCAGAATTTCCAAGCTTCTGAGTGCTTGACTTGGCATTTTAAAAATAAATAATTCTTCTACTGGCCATGTACATAACTTGTCTCTTACAACAAAGAGAGAAAAGTAAATCTTTGAATACATTTATGTAGTTTATTACTTTTTATTATAAAGTGACAGAATTCATGATGCAGGTGCAGGGAGTGGGGCAAGTGACAGAACTGAGGACAAGGGGTGAGGGGATTTCAACTGCAGAGAGAAAACTGAATTACACCATCTTTCATCTGTACAGTTGTGCATGCAGCATAAGATGATGTACCCTGAAAACAAAGTTTATGATTCCTTTCATCTGGTAAAATCTTTCTTTTCTGCAGTTTTTGTTGTCCCTTCATTCATGGCCACTATACAGGTGAAAACAGTAACTTGTGAAAACTCAATAAAAAACATAATAATCTATTCTACTGGTTTCTTTCAATTATTTACACACAAAATATCATATATCAATATTGACCCAACAGTGCTCACCCTGAGAGACTTACAGAGTGTATGATATCCAGCATATCGTAGGCTTTAGTAGATTCAATTGGGACAACTGTGTCCAGCTCAGGAACCAAACGGTCGCTGCAGAAAATAAGTTGTGTGAGCAACAATGCTTAGAGATCAGATGAAGACCAAGAACTCAGGTAAACAATTCCACCTCTCTGAGACTTCATGGAAACTGCTCCTCAAATATGGAGAAAAGAAATGGGCCTCTTCTTTCCAGGCAGTTGTGCCCTCACACAGAAGGACAAAATCTTGGCAGATCTCTTCCTGAAGGGGACCTCTCTTCTACAGGCACCCTTGCTTAGGAAGCCACCTACTGGAAATACTATTTCTCCTCTTTTCATTAGAGGAGACCAACATTACCCATGCAGAATATCAGCAGGGAATGGGCAACACTACAAATGGCAGTCTGCAGGGGGCACTGAAGGTATGTGGGACACTGTGCTGGGGCAGGATTCAGCAATGGGGACAGGGATTTGGTAGAACAAGCATCAAGCAGCAGAAGCAGAAGAGCCTGCTTAGCCAGAGGCTCCAGTCCTTAGAGCTGGCCAGACAAAATGGTTTCTCCCAATGGCAGAGCAAGGTTTCCTATCACATACCTGGATCTACTACAAATTTACAAGTCCGATCCCTTCCCTGCCCACGTTGTGCACTTGTGACTTTGAATGCATTAAACTATAGGAAACCCTTCCAGACTTATTTGCCCTGACACCAAACAAGCAGAGATTCATGCGTGGGAAAAACACATCCTGTGGCATGAAACAATGGCTTCATTTAAAGAATCTTTACTGGTCCTCTCCTTAACAGTGATGCATTTCACATGGAGCTTTTACATTTAAAAAAGCTGCTGCATCCCTGTCAGCAGCTGACACTATCACTTACTGGCATCTTTGATCCTATCAGCTTCATTAAGGAGCTACATGTGCTAGCATTCACTGGGGCTCTGGGTTCAGCCAAAGTCCCAATCAGGGGGTGTCAATTTTTATGAGTGACCACTGAGGTGGCTTCAGGGAGTACTGTATTTGTGTTACTCCATTAAAATACTGGTCTGTATTTGTTATAAATGGTATTTCTGTGGAGTTCTTACTAAAATACAAAATAGTATTTTGTACTGTGATTTGGTGCATTTCCAACAAGACTATGCAAGGCTCTAGACACCCAATTTAAACTGAAGGAAGGAAGTGATCTGCAGTTTGTCAAACTCAGGTAAAAACTGGTAACACAAACTCCAGGGCTGTCTCTGTGTTACCTCACACAGGACTAGAGAGCCGCAACTCCTCGCAGAGAGATTAGGAGATACATCTATTAATAGAATGAAACTGACAGCAACAGCAAGTATTTTTTTTTCCACATGATTAAGACTATTGTATGCAAATACTTCCATAAAATGATATAATGAAACCTTAATCTGATGCAAGTAACCAATCTCAACATATGAAAACCCAAGCTACAAGATTCTAAAACTTTTTCTTGTCCATAAATCAGATATGAATGTGCTGTAAGTTCTGTTCATTACCCCAAAGGATAAGGGAAGTCAAAAAATGGAATTACTGCTCCCATACATTCACAGTGCTGTAGAGTACTGAGGGAAATTCTAACAGCATTAAAATAAGTAACCATCAAAATGAAGACTTTACCTAGGATACCACAAGTTTTAAAATCTCCTTCAGATCACCACAGATAAAGGACATCTGGAGCTTGTTAGTAGTGTCACTGGGTTTAAGAGGTGGAGAACTGTTTCTTACAGATCCCACCTATCACAAAAGAACTGCTGCTTATCATCAAAGCAGTCTTCTGAAGCCTGCACCAGCTTGAGACACTGTCACCCAGGTTGACACTGGTTTTCATTAAATACAAAAGGGAAACTGTACTCAGTTACCAAGATCTCATAATAACCTCCTCCAGAAACGTGTATGCATACTGAGGGCTTTAAGGAAATGAAATTTGCTTATAGTCAAAAGTTACATAGAGGTAAAATCACACCATACAGCGTACCAAGTGCAATGAACCAGTCATCCCTCAAAGGTAGGGAGGGAACATAGTCATCATTAGACAACTTGGTACTATAAGGAACCTTCTAACTCTTTAGAACCCAGGCCACAGCTCAGAAACTCCAACCAACAAAAGCTTCAGTAACCAAGACTGGTGTTTTTCAACACTACACAGAACTTTCCTACCTAGAGAAAAAGCAAACAAAGCAAAAGAAAAAACCCATCAGCTTCTGTACTTAACACTGAAGACAAATGTATGTTACATTTAATTTACATTATTTATATCATTCTTCTGTAGTGTGAAAAAGACGCAGTAAGAAAGAAATTACTCCAGAGGGATGTGCTTTGACTGGAGCAGTGGAAAGGACCAAACAAATCAATTCAAAGCAAAAGGAGTCTATTAAGATGTCAGTATGTCCAGATGAAAAACTACCAATGTAAGCATTAAGACCACAAATAGGAGAAATACTGGAGATGCTGCTAGAAAAACAGGCCAATTTAAAAAATAGATCTGTCTTCACATGTATGAATACTACAAAATTGAAGATCTTAGAACAAATTATTATTATACTGTAATCCTCTAATACTGGATCTGCTGCCATGAGAAAGATTGTCTCCCTTAAAAAAAAAAAAAAAAGAATTAATCCCTTATACATTAGTAGCCACAGCTGACAGCTTCTCACTGGAAAATGAACTGCCTATTAAAAGATACATAGAATTAAAAAAAACAAAACAAAACAAAACTGTTGTTTCTATAATGACATTAAAATATCATATTCACATCTATAGAGGGTAATCCCAAAACAACTTGCTAAATGCTTAGAAAGAACATGATAACCTCAGAGATAATGCCCCATATTTACCAAATAATAGAAGTTATTTGTTTTGGTTTGTCACTATAAAACCAGAACAGTCTTCCAGTTTAATAAACTCCTAAAGATCAGCATCTTAGTTCAAGTAGGAACTGGTCTTAATTTTTCTGTCTGACCATTCTCTAAAAACAACTGGCAAATTTATTTCTCTAATAGCAAACAATGTATTTCAGGTACCAGAACAGTGATTTGTAACATTGATCCAAAAGAACCCTTCCCAAACAAACTCTTTCAAAGACTTTACGAAGAACAGTGAAGCATCAAGAGTGGATAAAAATTCCCAACTCACATCTTAAAATCTTCACATGTGTAAGCACCACAAGACATACATCACACACACTGGTAGAGCTGAAAGGAAGAAATTAAGGCATAGCTCCCATTCTGGAGAAGGTGACAACCTCTAATGGGTTCCCTACAGAAAGGGCTGAACTTGGGTGCAACTGGATCTCAGGTCAAAATGCTTTTACTCCATTGACATCCCCTGTCTTTAACACTGATAGCAAGGCTGTCTACTCAAACAGTCCTGTGCTGGCTCTCTGGCCATCTCTAGCTCTTGGAAAAATTCCCTGATAAAAGTCCAGACAGTTGCCGTTTTCCTCCTCTTGAAATGACTTAAGTCCTTCCTTTGTTAGGTTGCCAACTACACAACAAGCCTGACAGACAAGTACCTAATATGTAAAACTTTCTGCCTCCTTTGCCTCCCCACCTCTAACCTTAATGACCAGAACTTGCCCAACGAACACATAATTAACAAAACAGGGCAAGTTCTTCCCACTGTGGTTCACTGTGCTATCTTCTGCCTAGCTTGCTTGTTTTAAGGGACTGTAACAGCCCATCTGTACAGAGATTACTTCTCCCCATGTTCCGTACACAGCCTGCATAGCATTGTTTTCAGAAAATAAATAAAAATCTCACAGTCAGCACATATGTATGTACACACGCGTGTTGAAACACTTTCCATATTCACACACTGCAATGCAGAATTATCAGTCACAATCCCAAGCACAAACCGCTCATATCTTTGCGCTCCTTGAGCCAGAGAAGCTGTGAAATTCGGCAGACAGAGACCACAGGTCTCAGGTCTCCTCTTACCTGGGATCGTGGCATTCACAGACTGGAGCTGGATCACGGTTGCTAAGAGGTAAATAATTGAAGAACTCTCGTAGATTAAGTAGAGCATCTATATCATTCTCAAAGGCTCTGTGTGCAACTCCTGGAAAGAAACAGTTAAACAGTTATTGAAACTATTTTGCAAGGTTTCACTTTCAAGTAACTACCAATAAAGATGCAAAGAACTAACAGCAAGAATTTTTCAACCAGAGCTATTAACAATCAGGAGTTTTAAGCCACCAAATTTGATCAGCTAAAAATATCTAGAAAATGTGTGGCTGGATCAGATTTCCTCCTCATCATGTCTGGATTGATCTCATATTTAAAATAATGTATACTGGTTTATCAGCTGTCACAGACCTAGCTGGATCCCAGCCTTCTGCAATTCAATCCAGGTTACTGTGCTGCACTCAAGCTTTGGACAAGTTCTTTTATAAAGGCTGGATCTGAGCAGTGTGTGTGGTTTTGGTTCATCATCAGTTCAGTTCACGTTGAATTTGAGATCCCACAGTAATTTTGAGCCTCAAGAAGATTCCCAAGTCACCAAGTTTTCCCGGGGGGGGGGGCGGGGGGTGGAGAAGAGAAAAAAAAAGTGCTTCATCTCACACTGATTGAACTTCTTAACTATAAACTGAGTGGCAATCACGTTAGTAAGCAAACAAGAGATTAAGAGATTGAGAATCTTTCAACCCATGCAAAATTCTGGACAATAAACAAACAAAAAAGCCACACTACTCCAATAAGTCATGCATTCTGACAGTCTTCCCACTTCTAGAATCTTTTATGGATTTGCTACTTTCTCTTCCAAACCCCAGAGCTCTCCCACACTCGAACTTCTCCTATTTTATTTTCCATTACTAAAAAGAAGCAAGAGAGCCCTATAGAGTAAGATCCTGCGTTTAACTAGTTTTATCACTTAGACTCAAGCAATATTCAAAATCTGCATTAATCAGCTGTTCACCTAGAACTATGTCATTTACTTAGAAGAACAATTAGTATGTTGAGTAAACTACCCAGCTCTCACCAGATACAGCAGTGTGTGTCTTTGCACCCCCAAGCTGCTCTTGGGTGACATCTTCATTGGTAACAGACTTAACTACATCTGGACCAGTGATGAATAGATAGGATGTATCCTAGGGGAGGGAAAAAAGCAAAAACACACAATAAATGGTAGACCTGAGCTGCACAAGCACCAGAGGAAAAGCCACTCTCTAGAGGCTTCCTCCAAAGTAAGAAAACAGTAGAACAGAGGGATGAATTTCTTAGAAATCTCTAATGCAAGATATTAAAAATCCACCAAAACTTCAACTATCCACAAGTCACCTGGGAAATTTTTTCTTGACTTTGCAACAAAAATAAGCTTCATCCAAAGCAAGAGGCTGTCTCAAAAAAAAGGAAAAAAAAAAAAACCAGCCCTCCATGCAGGGTCAGATCAATGTTACCAGCAGCAGGTCAGGATATACTCCACCCTTACCTTCACCATGAATGTGAAATCAGTTAAAGCAGGCGAATACACAGCTCCACCAGCACAAGGACCCATGATGAGGGAGATCTGTGGAACCACCCCAGAACACAGAACATTCCTCTGCAACAGAAGGAAAAAAAAAAAAAAAAAAAAAAAAAAAAAAAGAGAGACATCCAATTTTACCAAAAAAAGTGCATCGTTGAGTCTGTGCACAAATTCTGCAAGAACTCTCACAAACAGGAGAGAACAGCTTGCTTTATTTACTGGGAGATAAATACCTAGAGAAGGTGTCTTGATGTAAATAGAACCAAAATAATTATGTTGCTTCTGTATGGTTCTTTCTGTTTCCATACATTTGATTTCATATAACATGCAATGACTGCTAAGGAAGATGGAACGCAAGACCTCAAAAGATGTTGCAGGAGCAAAAACTTCACTGATCCTGGAGCAGTAAGAAGTGTATGTACCTGAAATTTGAACATCTAGGTACACCATTGCTCAGAAGTAGAAGTAAGCTTTACTAACCAAATGTGGCACATCTTCTTTTAAAGTCAGATTCCTGCACTGGCCTGAGTTTTACACAGTGGTCATCCACAGCTGTCCAACAACATGGTTGGCATGTTGTGCAAAATATGTTTACATAGCTCACTGCTTAACTGACTGTGGTAACTGTTCGACTACATCATCCCAGATTGCACTGATCCAAAAGACTGTGAGCATCTGACTAACCTGTCATCCCACCAGCATGCACTCCTACTGGAAGGACAGTCGTGTTTATGCTCTGTGCACTTGCTTAAAAGCAATGTGTTTCAGTAAGCACAGAAAATAATGTCATTTCAGTGAAGAAAAAAAGATCAGTAGTATGTCTAGAGGAAAAATGCCTGCATTTACCACAAAAATACTGTAAAAACATACAAATTTTACCAGTCCAAACAGTACCGGACACCTCCAAATGGTAAGTTTAATGTTGTACTATGTTCTGTTCTTTGACCAAAAACCTGACTTGCATCTTTTTCTATTTTTTTACCCACTGACCTATCATCTTGACAGAACAGACGGTGCTTCTGATACGAGTTTGTGAAGTTTCTTCAAGTGCATAATGTTTGATTTACCTATGTCCCTCTTTCTGCAGTGGAAATCTTTCACCTTTTATCAGCCCCATTAAAAACACATTTGCACTTCAGAAGATACACTGGCATAGCTGGTGGTGGATCACAACCATCAGTCACCTAATAAAACACCCTCTGAACTGTGTGTCCACCTGTCTCAAACATATAAACACTCAAGAGCATTTACATTCCAAAACAGGCAATCTATACTTCAGTGTAAATCAGACAGTTCAACAGTTGCTTAGGTGTTTCTTCCTGTTAAGTACACTGCCTATTCTTTCATTCTTATGACAAAGTTTACTACAACAGTGCAGCTCCTATAATGCTTTTCACTGGATCACACACAGTGTTTTACAAGGCTCAGCATTACTTCTGTGTAACGCACAGGCAGATGGAACTATGCAGTATGGTAATTTGCCCACACAGTCCAGGTCTCAACAGCTCTCACTGCTTTTTTTCACCAGGTAACACTGGTTGAAATAGGATGGTGATAAGCTAAACGTTTACTTAACTTAAGAAAGTTTTTGTCCATCCTTGTGGATATCCAGCTTCCCGGTTCATCCAGCAGCCTACTTACCAAAAATATATCTGCATAGCCCGCCAAGGACTCCACTCCCTCCTGGATACGGGCTCCTCCAGAGTCATTCAGCCCAATCACAGGTGCTCCAACTATGGCAGCTTGATCCATGACCTAGTGATGGATACAAACTCCTCATTACTGACCTAGTGAAGCTAAAATCCCAAAGCAACCAAACCTCAAAATGTACATCCCCTGAAAAAATGTCCATACACACCAGAATTTGAAGTGCCTGCATAGTGCTTCTCCTTTACTTGCATTAACTGTCACAGTCACTAACTGCTTACTGTTATGTTTTGTCTCATTCAGAATAGAGGCTGAAAAATACACATTTAATCCCTCTCATGACCTTTAGTATTTTTCTGCCTTACTAGCTGTGCATCTCCATACTCACACTGCATTATCCAAACCCTGTGCTAAGGGACCTGATCACAGAAGTCTGGACCAGAGAGGACCAATCTGTCCCTGTTCATAAAAGGTCTCAACTGCACCTTAAACGTTCCCTCATATATGTCTAATCTGATCTTAAAAGTCTATTGCAGTGGTGGTTGTGTAATCTCCCTAAGCAGTATATTGTAATGCTTGATTATCCTTCTTCTAAGTTCTTTGAGAAGACTAAACTAAATCTTTCCTCTGGAAATTCAGAAACATTGCTTCTTTCCCCATACACAGTAGGCAGAGAGAGCAATTCACTACTACTTTGCCTCTGTCTCCATAAACATTCAAGTACCTCAAATCTCCCTTCAGTCTTCACTTTTCCCTTCGCATTTCTAGACCAAGCACCAACAATTCAGTCAGACTGTTCTTTCTACATCCTATTTTCTATCTCTGATCATTTTGATTACTTGCTTCAGGATCAAACACAACAGTCCAACAGAGGCTTAAGTGGGAGGATTGAATTCCTTACATTAAATACTCTTGATTATTAGATTCCAGTAAAATATTTGCCATTTTCCTAACACTACAGCACTGGCATATTACATTAAGATCTGCTTTAACATTAGGATCTGCTTTATCTCTTTAAGTAATTTTCTCAAGAACTACTCATTACCAGTCAATCCACATTCTGCATTTCAAAGTTACTTTTACCTTTCTGCTATTAACTCTTTCAATCATTGTTAGAGAAATTTCAGACAAGCTTATTAAGATTTTTTTAAACTTCAGTCCTATCTTTCAGGGTGCTTGCAGCTTCAAACTTGGGTTTGACAGACCCTGGAAACATAGCAAACACACTTAGTCCCATTCAAATCAATACCATCCCAGCAGTACTAGAATTCCAGCCTGAACATGACTCGGTGATAACTCTCTCTGGAGAGTCCTCTTAAGTGGCTTTGCTCATACCTGCAGTTATTCCATGTAAAACATGCTTTGTGCCTGGGCATCCATTTAATAGTTGAAATATCACAGTGGCAGACACACAGAATGACTTTACAATTTAAGCACAATCCCACAATTGAAAATCATCTGTGTGGATTGCAAAGAGAGGCTCTGTGAGCCATCAGTAGTCTCACTTGCTTGTGTGAATGCTACATAAGGAATTTTATCAAATGTCAACTCAACTCATTTTTAAAATGTATTTATGTTTCTTCCTAGAAGGCCTGTCATACCATCAGGACATGTCAGCGAAATAATTTCACTGACACATTTTGCTATTTGCTAGGGCCTTATATATGGAATAATTATTTATTTGTAGGCTTTTCCAGACATCAAAGTTCTTCCTAAACCACACATGGCTGTGAACATTCAGACTACTGAAAATGTGTTCACATATTTGAAACCAGCCCTTTTTTGGTCACAGGATTCCTTCAGGATTCCTTCTCAAAATTACTTTTCTTCATCTCATGAACTCAACAGTTGTCTTGAAGCATGGCATCACACACACACATATGCTTTAATGTGTTCCCCACCAGAAGTGGGCACATACTACCCTCAAAAAAGCCACACTGAATCTTTATGGCTTCAGGGAAAACATTAGAGGCATTTAACATGGTCTGAAAGACCACAAGTCTCTTCTGCAAATGCAACAGGCAATCTATAGCCCAGACCTACCTAACTTGGAGCTTTGCTGCAAGATGCCAAATACTGCTACCTCTCTGCAACTGCAGGAAAAAGTCCCAAACAGGAAATGATAACCACCAAAGAGGCAGATCTCCAGGGAACTCCAGCTCACTAAGGGAGAGCAACTACACTTCATGTTCATAATTTTACATGATGTTTTGCATTTTTTACCAAAAACCTTGTTTCTGATTCCACAGCAAGAAAATTCAGGAAGTTTTCAGCCCATACCAGCCCATATCACTAAACACATGAAAAAGTTCTTGTCCTCCTCATCCCTGGGATTCAAACACCAGCTTTTCCAATGAGAAAAGGAGACAAATGAGAATAAGCAGCCACAAGTATCTGGTAAAGGAAGTTCTGAGTACTAAGGTGACCTCCAAGTTATAAACCTGTTACCTTCAGATTGTTTACTTGTTACATTTGCTTATTTATAAATATTATACACTTCCACATAGCACTGTTTATAGGAAAAAGTTTCTCCGCAGTCATTTCACACTTTACCAGTAGACAATGGCTGGTTAATTTATATTTGTACTTTGCAAGTCCCTGTTGTCTTTTGTAGCACAGTATAAAAGGCAACTTAATTTAAACAAAGCGTGTATTACTTGGAAAAGCTCTCTTAGACTTGAAAAGCTTCCAAAAGGTACCTCTCTGTTCACCTGTGCTTTCACATCTTAACTGACATGAGGAGATAGGCATTTTCAGGTTATGACATACACCAGAATCCACTAAAATCAGTCAAATAATTTTATCCAAAGTCATTAACACAACAGATTGGAAAAAGGACATCAGTATTTTTTTGGTTTATTTTCTCCTGTGAATTACCTTGCAGATCTTCTGGGCATGAGCTCCAGATAAACTGCCTCCAAATACAGTAAAATCCTGGAAGGAGAACAGGTTAGAGGAAGAATTATTTCAGTAAAATGTTGCAAGTAAACAGTATTGTCCCACAATGCCCTGTATTTGGTATGCTGCTCCAGAACAACCTGACTCCCTTAATGCAGCCTGCAGATCAATCCAGTTCAATTCAAGCCTCCTTGACAATGTACAAGATCTTTTCTATGCATTTGCCAATGGATTCCATGTTAAAACCACAAACTTTCTATGTCTCATTTGCCTTTTTTTTTTTTTTTTTTTTAACCTCACAGAACCATTTTCTCTTTCTACAAAGGTACACTCCTCTTTCAGCAATGTGGATACTGAAGTAGTCTGGAGAAGTTTCACCTGTGAGGAGGGTCCTGCTTCAAGGGGCTGCAGTAAGATATAGCTGCAAACAGGCAGAAATAAAAAACTGAAAATACACCCCTGTTCTATATTCATGAGTTATGCTCCAAGAGTTGATTCTTTTGTGGGTGCTTTAGGGACTATGTTAGCCAAAACTAACTACTGGTACTACCCCTAGGTCTGCGCAGTAAGACCTTTAACAAGTAACACAAGGCCCTGGAACTGACTGAGGAGAAAAGGGGATATTGACACCTACTGGCACCAGCAGAACCCAGAGACAACTTCTGCTGAGTTTCTCTGATGCCTTTCCACTAAATCTTACTTTCAAAGAAGCTCCCAAAACTGTGTGGACAGAGAATAGCATGACTATGACTAGCACTTGAACAAAAAAGGAAGAAACATCTCTGGGGGCAGCTCAGTTTGGAGGGGGAAAAAAAGTCTTTAAATATAAAAAAAGAGAGATGGATCATGAAGGGGGATATTTAAATTATTTTAATATAAAAACTTCCCTCTACTTGTGTTCTTCTATAATTAAGTTCTCTGTTTGGCTCCTATCTTGCATTCAGACCCACATAACATTGTCCTTCTTTGGAAGAACAGCATATCTAAGATAAAAAAGGCAGAGTGTACGACTTCCTCCAAGGTCACAAAGCAACAATCATTTTGGCCATGATAGCAAACTGAACAAAGGCTACTTTGTGGCCCAGAACAGAGAAGCAGTTACCAATAATCTGAAAGAAAAGACTTTTTTTCACAGTGTTAAGACTAACTAAGATAAATCTCTACCTATGGTGTTTCCTGTAACATATTTTTATTTTAATATAAAAAGTACATCTTAAACACAAAAAGTATATTTTCTCTATCTATTTATACACTCGCTATCACAATCCCTTCAACTAATCACAGAGCTGGAGCCTGAGAAACAATTCAAGGTTGCTAAAGTGCCCCCTGTCATGAATTCCACTCATTGCAATTCCAGTTGACATCTCCAGTAAACAGCCCCCGTGCCGCAGCTTGAAACCCAGATGGTTCTGAGAGCTCACGAAGCCCTCCACTGACACTCGCAGGTCTCTACACACCTGCAGAAGCTCATCCACACACATCCAACTGCAGGGACAGTCAAAACTTGCAGTTGCTTTAATCATACAGTGTTCAGTAACTTCTCCATTAATTAACTTCTTGTTTATCAAAAACATGGGTATGGGGGACTCCTTTGCTCTCTCAGCATATCAATATCCAATGATATTACACTGAAGTAATAATTGGTTTTTTCCAAAACACTGGCTCTGAATTCTTCAGTCTTTTCATCTCGCCCTTATCACAACTGGGCAAATCTAACACCCAACAAATTTTGTAGAAATGCTTTTTAGCTTCTTGTCTGAAGGTGCTCTGCTCCCTCCCACAGGATGTTATGTCCATCTTATGTTTATCAGTAGAAGGTAAACTGGTACATTTCTACATGGTCACACTGAACTACAGTGAATTTATTTCAAAGGACAAGTTCATGTTATTTAAAAAACAAGTAAAACCATACCTGACTGAAAACATAAGCCAGTCTCCCATTAATCCGCCCGCGGCCAGTCACTACACTGTCTCCAGGATACTGCATAAAAATAAAATTTAAAGCAAATTTAAAATAATAATTAAAAATTCAAAGCAACACTGATGTCCTCTTTAAAAAAAAAAAAATAATCACAAACTCATACTGAGTACAAAGTCAAAGCAAAGACTGAGTCTTCAAGACAACTGGTCTTTCGTGTTTGCAGTGGGGGCTCCACAAAGATTTCACCCAGCCCTAGAAAGGAAAACTAGAGATAACATTACATATTAGTAGTGTATTAAAGATTAGTGAATTTTGCACTTTCCCTAAAAAATTTCAGCATATCTGTAGCTAAGGCAAATGATGACCTTAGAGACAGGTTATACTTTTTATCAGGACCACCTGATGTTTCTTCAACAATGGACACAGCAAACAAACACTTCTTGAGGTTGTTGACACAGGGGGGAAAAAAAAAAAAAAAAAACAACTCCAGAAAGGTCAAAAAGTGTAATTATGAGTCACCTCAAATATTCAACTTGACCTGTCCTGTTTTTCACCCTGTAAATAAGGGAAGAAGAAAGAGATGGAAGAGGAAACTGAATCTGTCAATTTATGTTGTCTCACTTTTTAGTAAAGGAAATACACATTAGTCTTTCAAGACAACAGTAGAAAAGCTACTTTCCTGGGCTGTCATAAAAGAAATCCAAGTATTTAAATGCTTTTTATTATTAGGAAAAAAAAAAAAATTCTATTGTGCAGGACCTACTCTAGGGGCCATTTCTGCTCAAGGTGATCTGTTCTCAGGAAAGTCACACTGGTCTAAGGACTTCTCTCAGGCTGCACAAACAGCACTGCTACCAGTTGATGGTTCTTGGCACACAGAACAGCAGGAAACACACCTGTAGTTCCAGCCCTTGTCTCATGCAGATGAATCTTACAAGTCAAAGCAGCCCACAAAGTGGCCTGGGTGTGAGCACAAGCCTTACCCTACCTTCAGAAAGTTCTAGGAACTCAGAGACTATTTCCTTCCTGCTAAACATATTCCAACTCACTGGCCACAGTTAGGTCATCTGTTGTGAAAGTGTGCTTTGTAAACACAATCTGCAGCTCATTGAAAGGTGAATTTTGAAGGACAAGGAGAAAAGTAAACCTCTTGTCACTCTCAGGACTTTGCTACTCCTATCTTTGGAAACAGCAGTTTGTTATCAGCACTGTGGGATGCAGTGTGGGGGAGTATGATGAGAGACAAAACAGCAGTTTTTTTCAGTTTGCTAGGGAACGGAGTAAAAAAATCAGAGAATAAAAGATATTTGCTCCCACACTCATTGAGTGGGGAGAATGTCTAGCATGACATCCTTCCCAGCACCAAATACCATCAGTCTCCTGGCTACTAAACTGAAAATAAACCACAGAATTGTTGGAGTTGGAAGGGACCTCTAGAGATCATAGTCCAACCCCCCCACCAAAGCAGGTTTGCCTAGAGCACACTACACAGGACCTGCATCCAAGGGGGTTCTGAATATCTCCAGACTCCACAACCTCCATGGGCAGCCCATTCCACTGCTTCATCACCCTCACAGTAAAGAACTTTTTCCTCATATTTAGGTGGAACCTCCTCTGCTCTAGCTAAATCATTCACCTTTGCCAGTTTCTGATGCTCATGGTGGAAGCCTGATGACCTTCCTCAGCCACAGGATGCAGTCCTGCAACTCAAAGGACTGAAAACAAACTGGTTTGATAACCACATAAACTGAAGTTGCAGTCACTGCAGCACGGAGCAGTGGCAGATACAGAGCAGATTCTTACCACACCCCATGCCAGAACACTCCACAGAAAACAGGGCCTTTTGCTACAGAAGATTCACAGTGAACAGTCACATCTGCACTAACCACCTATAACATGTTTGTTGTTCCTTTCTGTGTTAAATCACAACAAAAGACTTTTCCCTGTAGGAATTTATCAGTCACCAGTGTTACAGTGAGAGACTTCGGGAGACACAGATTTTCTCTCTACGTGATGAGCCTCACGTACCATGTTGGTTTAGGATACGTGACCACGTATCTGAAAACTGCATAAGCAATCAGACTGCAACCTACAAACAGACCAATATGAATGCTTGAATTTCCAAATGTATCAGATTTTAAAGCCCTAAAGGATTTTATGAGTATATAGTTTGGCAGGTATAAATATGGATGAGAGTTATTTCATCCTGTAACTCTAAAGTTAGCTGTAGGGAGGCAGAAGTGTCTACCCGTATTTATTCTTCGTATCTGACTTTACTGACAAAGTTGTAACTACAAAGCTCTGCAGCCTCTTCTATTATTACAAATACAAATCTAAGACAATATCCGGGGAGGTTTTTGAACCAGATGACCTTGTAAAAAGAAGTATCACGTTTAGACAATGGAAAAGTAAACCATGTAGTAAACTGTTAAATGGAAATGGAGAGCAATAAAAAGTAAATTTGCAAAGAAAACAAGCAAACAAACAAAACAAAACTAAAAACCACCACAAATCAAAGACATTACATGCGAACAGAAGAGTCTATTTTTAAGGAGATGGCTAGCTAAACAGCAGAGGACAAAGTCACAAGAGCTATAGGAAATAAAACTACCTTATTCTTACTAGAGTCCATCCCAAAGTCAGAACATCTGTGTTCCACAAACATGTCATATTCATCAAAACTGTCAGGGTCCAACAGCAGAAGAACTCGTTCCCTTGCTGTCAGCTTTCCCTGAAACAGAGCAAGCAACAATGAATACAGACATCAGGTGTTTCTGGCTCTGTTTACTGACCACCGGCAGATGCAGTTCAAACACAGCCTCACTTGATCTACTACATTTGGCCCATTTAGCAACTGCGTGCTCCCAAAATTGGAAACAGCCTATATAGTGATTACTCTCCTTAAAAGCAAGTGTAATCCAAGCCAGACTTTGAAAAGGTGGCTGACTATTGAAGCAGCACTACCAGAAGGAAACGATCTCAGTGCGTTTTCAACAAGATGTATCATTGTAGCTATTTTTGCCTACGCATTTAAATGTCGCTATTAAGGCCTTTGTTCTATTCTTAAACATGGAACCCTTCCACAGCTAAACCGGTCCTTAACAACAATTCAAGGCTCAATTCACCATGCTCAGTATTTGATTGCAGCTAACAAGGGGAAAAAGGAAATAGGACAGCCTGAAGGAATTTTCTGACATAATCATTTTGCTCTTTTTTCTGTTGGACACTGTTACAGGCAAAAACGGAGGAAGGGCCAAGGACGTAACCAACCGACCAGTGCTGCATGTCCCTTGCTTAGTACTAATGATGCAGAGTTATTTTATCTTAATCTTCCAACCCAGCTAAGTTTCTGTGTACAGAGGTCAAGGTGCCTGGGTTGTCTGCTTTAGGGGATGGGGTGGCCCTACTTCAACATGATGTTAAAACACAGCTTGGCTTCTCTACAAAACTTGTCACCAGAAGGTCAAAGCATTCACGAAAATCAACAAATGCAGGAAAGACTAATATAAGTCATAGATTTAATTTATATAAAACATGACATAAGATGCTTGAGGCCCCTAGACGGGCAGAAATGTTTCTATATTGTTATATTAGTGTCTGAAATGTGAGCCTGTAATTCTTTTCAGATGTTGCATAACTGCAGGAGGGAAACCGCTACTGGGCAGGCTGACCAATCATGTAGTCTTAACATGGCTGTCTCCTTGATGCCCACAAGCCACCGTGGTACCACTAGGTCCCTCCTCTAGAGAAAAGCGTCCCCGCAAAAACAATTAACAAAAATAAAAAACTAAGTTGCCAACACCCCTCAGCACTGCCTAAATTCTGAACAACAGAAACAAGAGACTAAAAAAAACGGTTGCTGTCATCCTTTGCATCTGCCTCTGCCTTACTTCCCCTCTTCCAGCTCTTTGCTCTTATCTCGTACATCAGCCTCCAGGCCCAGTGAAGTGTTAAGCAGCTCGAACTCTCCATCACAGGATAAACAGAGGTGGCAACGTGTGCCTACGCCACCCCTCATGCACACGCATTATAGCCGATCCTGGCGACAGAGCGGAGGCAAACCAATTATTCTTTTTTTTCTGCCTAGAGAAAGAGGTAACACCGTCCGTGACGCCGCTCCAGGAAAGCTCCCCGCAAAGGAAGGGCCTCTGCAGCTGTAGCGCTGAAGCCGCCCCGGGTTGGTCTCCAGCATTCCCGCCGTTCCTTCCTCTGACCGCGGGAGGCCGTCCGAGCCGTCCCCGAGGCGCGGCACCGCTGCCTGCCTACCCCAGAGACTGCGGGCCCCGGTCCGGAGCCTGAGGGCTGTGACTCCCCTTCCCCTTCCCGCCGCGCCTGCCGCGAAGCGGAAGCGCCCCGGCACTGGGGAATGGGGGGGGGGGGGGGGGGCCGTCTGCCTTTGCTCTTTTCCCTGCTGCCCGCGGCTCACCCGCTTGTGCTGGGCGTCGATGCGGGCCTGGCCGCCGCCGAGCACCGCGGCGCGGCGTTTCTCCTCGATGCGCTCAGCCACGGAGGGCGGGCGGCCCCCCGAGGTCGCCCGGCACAGGGGCAGCGACGCCGACACCCCCACCGTCCGCCGCAGCACGCGCAGCGCCGCCATATCGCGAGCCAGCCGGCGGCAGCGGCGCCTGCGCGCGGCCGGGGAAGGCCTGGCTCTGGCCCGGAGTCCTGGAACGGGGCGGTGCTCGGCCCCGCGGAGGCCGAGGCCTGGCTCGCACGGGTGATGTGCCTCTATGGGGGCCCAGCCTGCTAGCGTCCGGGGTATCGATAAACACGCTCACCCCCGCCGGGAGGCACGAGAAGGGGGAGCAGCCGCAGCCAGCTGGGCGCTGCCCTGTCCCCGGGTTCTGCGCAAGCACCGGCAGCTGCCCGAGATTTTCTCGGCCCAGCTGTTCGCGGCTGTTGTCTTTGCGCAGGGAAGCTTTCTCGCAGACCACCGTGACAGTGCATCAGCTCTTGCCCATCCCCTGTTTTGTAAAGATACAGTTTTGTCTCTGGAAAAGCCATGGGGACTTTGGAAAACTTGTATTTCAGAAGTGAAGACAGCAAGCGAAAGTGTTTCGAGATTAGCAGCCCTCTCTTCTGAGTGCTGGGATGTATTTGTTATGAAAACACCGTCCCTGTGATACACAGGCGCTGATTCTCTGCCTCCTCCTATTAACAGGCAATCTGGTTCTTGTCACAGTGCACTTTCATAAAGGTCAAGAAAATAAAGACCCCATAAAAAGGGAGTGGATTAGGGTGTTCAGGGAATACACAATGCACATACCAAGTAACCTCGCTGCAGTGCATCTGCAATCCAGAGGTCTGATGTCATCAATTCCCAGGCAGTTCTCTGGTTTGCAAACACAGCCATCTCTATTTTGTTAGCCCAGCAACCCACCTCCTGTGCCGACCACCAAGAAATAACTGGGCAGTTGAAGAGAACAGAAACAGTGCCAGGTGAATATGTGTCTGTATACTAAGCATGAAGAAGGACATAAGTGTGGCCCTGTAGATACCACAAGGGTAAATCTGAAGAATCTCCAAGAATGGAAACTCTTGGATTACACAGCATATACAAACTATCATATAATAATTCATTTCGGAAGGACTCTCAGGCTCCAGTCCAAATTCCTACTAAGGAGTCAACACTGAATTAATACCAGTTTTCTCAGGGCTTTGTAGTTCCATCTTAAAAGTCTGTGAGGACACAGACAGGCACACTTTTCCCAGTCCCAGTGCTTGACTGGCCTCATGGGGAAACTAATTCCTCCCCCACCCCCTCCTATTAAGTAGTGATATGCCTTGTTTCAGTTTAGGACAACTGCCTCTTGTCTCTGTCTTTGCACTTCAATAAGGAGAGGTTAGTGAGATGACAGAGACAGGCTCTTCGGTATCAGAAAGCAGCTATTGTCCCCAAACCCTTCTCTTCTCCAGCCTAACAAAGATAAAGGCCAGTCCTTCAGCCTCTGCACCTGGAGCAAGTGCTCCAGCTCCTCCCTGCCATCATGCAGTCCCTCATCACCATGTCCCAACATGTATACAAATGTACTTTTGATCCTGTCAAAAACCCCACCTGAATCAAAGCAGACAACATCCACTGCTCTTCCCTCATCCACAGAACTAGTTATCGCTAGAAGGCACTGAGGATGGTCACACATGGTTTACCCTTGGTTAATCTATGATGTCCATTCCAAATCACATTCTCCTTCATGTGCCAAAAAAAGGCATTCAAGAAGACTCATTCCACAGTGTTCCTCAGAAAACAAGTTGAAGCTGACTGCCTTACAGTCCCTCAGATCATCCTCCCAACTCCTTTTGTAGATGGGTGTAACCCCAGCCTTTCCCCAGTCATCAGGGATCTCCATGACCTTTCAGAGATGATAGTAGCCTCACTATGACACCTGCCAGGTCTCTCAGCACACTTGGGTTAACCTGTCTGGTCCCCCAGACTGCATGTGTCAAACTTTTGTCAATAATTGCTAACTCAACCAGCCTCCACTACTGTTAGCCCCTCTCCCTGAACCCTGTCTGTAGGCACAAAGGCCCGGGGAGATCTTGTCACTGAAGACCAAGACAAGGAAGATACTGAGAACCTCTGTCCACACCTTACCTACCATGAAACTGCTCAGCCCCCAGCCAGAGTGACTCCAAAATGATAGCTACATTCCTGCCTATCTGTAAGAAAGCTGCTCCTCTGCAGCAGCTGAATAGGCACTTGACCCTCCCCAGTCAGGCTCAGTCAAACACCAGGAAGCGCAGGTTCTCCCTCATCATGAAATAGCCCAAGCAGGAAACAGACAGCAGGAGATGTTTGACACAAAAGCCTCCGCTGTCCCTCAGTGAGAAATACTTGTATGCTGCAGGTTAAGTATCACCTGGGCTGGCTACAATAGCCTCTTCATTAAATATAAATGTGAAGAGCAATTCTGCATCTTTAGAAATTAACATTACCACTATTCAGAACATGGGTCGCCTGCAAAAAAAGGTTAGAAATCTTCATTCTCCGAACAGAGAGGTTTCAAGAAGATCCCATCCTGGAAGAGAAAGTTGATATGCCTCAACATCAGGGCAACAGGAGATCCTAGAAGCAAAAAGGCATTCTTGAGATAGTTGAAGAATAGAGGAGTATAGGGGAAAACTGAACTGTAAACTGTAATGGGTTACATGTAAAAAAAAACAAGAGTGAAGAGGCCAGAAAATACTTTTAGGAACAAATCTTGCTAGAAGTATGAAAAATAGTAAGCTCTTTTTTTAAATACATGAGGAAAAGGAAGGATGACAAAGAATCTGGCAATGAGACAAATCAACATTAAAGGGATTACTCTGAGACTATACAACCACTGAGGAAAAAAAAAAAAACTAATTGTTTGGTTTGTTTTATATCTGAATTCAATGCAAAGGAACTTGAGAAGATTTCTGTGCCAAAAAAAAAAAAAAAAAAAAAACCTGTTTTTTTTTATTTGATGAAGGGATACACTGGAGGTTCTGTTTCACCCTGAAGATTAAGTTATAGAACAAATCATTAATGCTAATACTAACAAGTCTGCAGGACCAAATTGTTTTTACCTCAGTGTAGCAATTCAGAGATCAGAGATGAACTAACTTAACTATCAAATCTCTTGCTGAAAGCTCATATGGCAGGTGGCTATTGGAATACCAATTTTTAAGGCAGGCATTAAGGGATTTAAGAAAACTTAAGAAAACTAGAAACCTGTAAATCCCATATGAATTATGAAGCAACATAGAAAAAAAATACAAAAATCAAGAAACAAACAAACAATCAAAACCAACAAAGTCCACATTCAACTAAAAAACAGTATCAATGAACATAAAGAGGACACACCGGGGAGGACCTGACACAGGTTTTGTACAGAAATTCATGATATGCAGATCTAGTTGCTTAATTTAATGAAGTCAAACATATACAAGGGAGATCCAGTTCACATGATTATGAGGATTTTCAGAGGCCTTTGAGAATGTCCCTTATTAGAAGTTCTTGAAACTAAGCTGACATTAAATTAAAAGGAAGGTCTTGTTATGAATGAACAGTTGTTTAGAAAATAGGAGAGTGAAAAGTAAACTTTCACAATGAAACAGTTTTACTAGCAAGTCCTCCAGAACTCTTGAACTGGGATATATTCTGTTCATCACAACTGTGAAGATCTGAAAGTGGGACTTAGATGCAATTTCCTGATGAAACCAAGTGATATGGTTAACAACAATTATGGCACTTGACCAAAGAATCACCAAAGGACCACACAGAGCTCAGAAAGTGAAATTCAAGTAGATGTCAAGTGATGCACGGGGGAAAAACAATCCAAATAATACATACACATTGGACCTTTGAACTGTCTGTTACTAAAAGGAATGAGTTCATAATACTTCTGCAAAAACTTCCATTCAATTTTCAACAGCAGTCAAAAAGAAAACTGAGTATTAGCAATGATTAAAAAAGAGAACAAAACAGAAAACACATTATGCCACAGAATACCTCTATGGTAAATCTGCATCTCTAATATTGTGTGCAGTTCTGATCTTCCATCACAGTTATGCCCCACTCTTGAAAATGACATACATATGTCATGATTTTGTATATTCTCCAGTGTATATACATACTTAGATAAACACAAAGAAAGACACAGAGAGAAAAGAGCAGAGTTAATTGAGCATATGAAGTGACTTCTATAAAAGAAGCAGACGAATGGTCCTCAGCCTGGAAAAGGGACAGCAGCTGAGGCAGAGTGATGGACACCGGCAAAATCAGGAGTGGCATGAAAGGGATGTCTGGGGATTGATCATTCACCAGCTATCCCAACACAAGCATTACAGGCTTCAGCTGGAACAGGCAGATGGATGATCTGTTACAAAGAGATACTTCTCCCTGCCACACAGCTCAGCTAAGGAACTACTTAGCACAGGCTACCCCATGTGCCAGAAGTATTTGGAAAGCACCTAGACAAATCAATGGAGAAGAAATCTGAGACTGTAAAACACAAAGGTGTTGCTGCTGTCCCCAAAACACAAATTGCAAGAGGCTGTGAGACTGTGCTAGGGAAATAACACTGTATGTTTACAATATTATTAATGTTCCCTATATATTTGTCATTGTCTGCTTTTGGAAGTGGGATCTGGGCTTAGTTCTGACACAATCATACTTACAGTCCTATATTGTTAGAATGATTAAGCTGGAGTTTGTGTCAAAGATGCAATAGAAAGCAAAAATTCTCCAGGCAGTTTCTCAGGAAGCCCCCATGATGCAATTCAGTGAAAGAGGATCTTAGCCTTAGAATAGTCTCTTGCTATTCTTTTTTTTTTTTTTTTTCATGTTCAATCAAATAGTTATTTGTTTATATTTTTGCAAACAGAAGTAGTCACTAAAAAACAGTACCATTGTCAGTTTGTATTCCTGTACGAAGCAGCCCAAGGTAATCAATGTCAGTTGATTTGTTAAATCAAAGTGGTAACTCAGGTGTATAAGAGGTAGATTCTTGTTCCGAGAAAAGCATGTACAGTACCATTCTCACTAAACCCAAATTAAACTGGAATGTGTGCAGAGTTGAACCAGTATTTCTACATTAGCAGTTTGGCTCAGATTCAGCTTGAATATTTAGTGCTAATCCCAGATCATCTCTACTCGCTTTGTGATTCTCCAAACCAAACTCAAGTGAGAGTTTTGACAAAACTCCTGCGCTCCTGGAAAGCCGGGTCTGAAAAGCTGAACCAACTCACAACTCAGACCTGAGATGAGCTGGGGACTCACAAAAATTAGCAGACCTCAGAGAAGATGCATAGCTAAAACTGGATTCATAGATACTAAAGCCAGAAGTGACTGTTTTGATCTTGTCAGATATGCTGTACAACATGAGATTGTCTCAGTAAGATCTGAATTATCTGAATTGCCTATTTTAATCAACTATCAAATAATGATATTACGTTGTTAAAAAACAAAACAAAACCCCCAATTTATATTCTTTGTCTGATATAGTGAAATAATCAGCCTGTACTTTCTCACAATAGCCTAACAGAAGACTTTGGAGTGAAGATAAAATGTGTGTCTGTGTAGCAACTACGAAGTATCTATTGAAAAAGGCAGTTGTAGTCTTCCAGCTTCAGAACAAGTGGCAAGAGGATTAACAATCTATCTGTCATCAGGTAGAATATTTTTTATTACAGAAAGCCAGAAATGCTTTGGTGAAAAATAAGCTGCACAGAGGACATATAGATCTGAGAAGTCACAGTAATAGTTGCCTGGATGGAGAATGATGCAGTCAAGGAAAAAAGTTAAGGCCAGTCTTTTCCAACAGTTTTTCTATCCCGCTTACAACTAAGACCCAAAGGAGAGAGGTTAGAATATCCTTGCTTAAATAATAATAATACAAACTATCAAGATAAAACAAATCTATTTTTTGAGAGAGGGGCTTTCTACATGAGCTCCTGTAGTACTTCTCGACCTCACACCTCAGTGGGCAGTTGGGAAAATGACCAGAGAGGAAGGGAACAATGCTCCTGGAGGCAAAATTCAATGGTCAGCTTTCATGCAAACGCAGAATTTGCTGCTCCCCCCACCCCACCCCTTACAATTTAATAAGCTGTCCAAATGAATTTTGAGCTCTTGCTATGTGATTTGTAACGAGTCATCATCCTGAGCTGGATAGCACATTTAAGAGTTAGAACATGAGTAAAGTGGTACTTCATCGGAATTGATGGAGTGCCTAAGATTTTCCTGGCATGCACAGAAAACAAGAATCCCCAGCCTAAACAAGCAACAGATTTATGGTACTGGGGGGGGGGGGGGGGGGGAAGGGAGGGGGAGGGGGGGGGGGAAAGGGGGAGAGGGGGGGAGGGGGGAAGAGGGAGGGAGAGGGGGAGAGGGGAAGAGAGAGAGAGGGGGAGAGAGGGGAAAAGAGAGAGAGAGGGAGAGAGGAAAAGAGAGAGAGAGGGAGAGAAGAAAAGAGAGAGAGAGGGAGAGAAGAAAAG
>JANIJG010017314.1:0-38918 GCA_024611175.1 Megaceryle torquata
CACAATTTATTTGTGAACAGAGTTGTCTTTGAATACCCTTCATACTTCCTCTAAGAATTTTACTTGACATTTAAGGAAAGGAAAGGAGAAGAGAGAGAAAAAAAAAAAAAAAGGAAAAGAAAAAAAAGAAAAAAGAGGAACAGGTCTGGTGCAGTGCTTCTGACTAAGCCAAGAGTTGCTTTCTCTCTGACTTCCCTGACTGCCCATCTGCTAGGAATAGTGATTCCTAGCAACATGTGTGAGTAGGTTTACCATTCATCACTGGGTGTAAGTGAAATTCTCCTGTCACCATGTTGTTGCACAGTTGATAATATAATGCTTAAGAGTATATTTCTCCTCTTGCCCAGAATATGAATTCTATGGGATTCCATCTTACTGACTTTCTAGAGGGCTTGGCTAAGTAGTTTTAAACTACTCTTTCACATGACACTACTTACTGCTTGATACAGCTTACTCCGTCTTTTATATATACTTTGACTTTCATGTTACAGGGGCTCTGGTTGTTTTCTTTCCACTAGGTGTCTCATATGCTTATTATGTCCACAGTTAACACTGTTAGTTAAAAGTGTGCAAGGTGAGCTAGTCAGGTAGGCAGTCTACTTCCCCATCTTAATGCTTAGATCGCTGCAGAAAAACACATGTAAGTTGGTTTTATTTCATTTCTCTGTAGAACAGTTTCTCTTATGGAGAACTGTTGCTATTCTTTGCTGTTTCATATTTGATTATTTCTCACTTCTATCCTATAAATTCTTTTACCTTCCTCCAATGAGCTTTTCTGCACCCATCAGCATTCTTCCACTTTTCAGTTTCAGCAGCTTTACACAAACCTGGCTGTGTTCCCAGGAGGTGAATTACCCAACACTGTAGCCTGTAACTTGTAACTAAGGTTCTTGACCCAAGAGTGTATTTACCTTTTGTGAGGAGGATTTCTCATTAACATAATTTCCCACTTGAGTTCAGAACACTCCTTTGCACGACGGGGCTGCTAGCCTGTAAGTGTTCACTGCTAGGAAGGGTCTTCATTGTGTTGACAGATGCACAACCCCCCTGAGGAGCTGCTGATTCCTACGGCTGTTGTGCAGTGCAGCATATTCTTCACACCTTTGTATTTTTAAGCTTCCTAGTTGGATGGGCTGCCTTTCTCACTTCATCCTGTCAGTGCTACCTAATTGTCAGTCCCTCGTTTCCTTATTGTAGCTCAGATTGACCATGCCAGCAAACATTTTACCTTTTTTCATTTCTAGCAGTTGTTTTGCAGGCTAAAAACATGTATCTGCTGGAGTCGGTTTCCACAAAGTGTTGCTGATTCTCATGGTAGTATCTGGGCTGAACAATCCCAGGCAGACTGCTCTCCAGACCCTGACGTGCTTGGTATATTCTTGGCGTTGACAGTGTCTCTGGTAATCTGCCTTTTTACCGAGAAGTGGCTCTCTCGTGTCTATCTTAAATATGTTGTGGTGCTAAACACGTTTCCCCTGGCTGCATAAGCCATGTGGGTGTGGGTATAACTGCCTGATAGGAGGGAACAGCGCCTGGATATGTTGAATAGCAGTTATTGCTTGCACTTGGGTACATTTGTATTGAGGGTCCCTCTACTGGAGGCAAACCAAGCATGGAAAAGGGATTAATTCCAGAGTCCCAAAGATACTGCCCATAATAGGAGGTTTGCAGCTATCAGACAGAAAGCATCATCTTTCTCTTTTCAGAAGTTCCCTTGGTTTTGATGAGAGATAGTAAAATTCTGCAGAATATATTTCATTAAGATACCATTCAGTCTGGGATCACTGGTGAGGTTCAGCACCTATGTGTCCTCTTGTTTCCTAAGTTGTAGGGTTGTAGGTCATAGAAATACATCAGGAAACAGCTTTCAGAAGCATCTATTATAACATGCAACCTTGAATATCTGCCTCTTTTAATCTGTCACTCTCTCATTTAAAAAAAAACAAAGCATTTCTGACACTTAGTAAATGAAAAATATCCTGAGAACAGCCTGGTGGTTGATTCAGTAGGAGCTTGTGATTGGAAAGAAACCAATCTATTCTGCACAAAATACCATGCAGTGGTAAAGCCTCACTTCTGTTGGTGACTTAAGTACAGGCATGTTCCACTGTCTCATGTTTCACGCTTTAATTTGGCCAAATTACAAACTGGAACATGGCCTGTGTATTTAAGAAGTCTTCTGTTTCTTGTTTCTACTAATCTGTCAAAGATTACATGGGGGGTTTGTGCTTGCTTTTTTCTTTTTTAAACATTAAGCAGCTAGCTAGTGCACATACAGGTCTATGTGCATTTCTGAAATAATATCTGCTAGATGAATGTCTGGAAGTATTTGCCTTGGGTATTTCAAATCTTCAATTTGGCTACACAAATCAGTCTTTTCCTTCTGTACTTTTGAATTTAGCTTATTTAGGCTTGCTTTATGAGAAAAATGTCTGCTCTCACAGACGTTACAATTTACAAACTAAATTCTGAATGTAGAATGCTTGTCTTAGAATAATGAATAATGAAAATAATGAAAAGTCTCTAGTATTGCGTACAAAAATGGCTGCAGCAGGATGTGGTGACATGTCCTATGAGTATTTCTTGGGTTGTAGTTTTGGTTTTGACTGCAGTAATTCCACACTTGCAAACTGCAATACTTAATCTGTTTTAAACTGTTGTAAAAAATAGTCGCTCTTCACAACATTGCAAAAATGCCTTTAAAAATGTCAGTGGTTGGATTTCATTGTGTGTTTCCTGACAAATCCTAAAACCTTTTGGGAGCCAGATTTCAGGTACTATTTTTGCAAGCAATATTGTGTATTGCAAATAGGGAGATTTTTTAGAAAATGAAAAATAATGATTAGACAAACCCCACAAAACAAAGAAAAAAAACCCCCTAAAGTAATAATGGGTTTGTTTTCTTCCTGTTTGAATTTTTGTTTATTTTGTTGTTCACAACCTTACAAGCCAACATTCCTTGTTCTGTCACAGGTTGATCACAGCACAAATTGTAACACAAAAACACCCTAAATTCTTAAGTATTGAGATTTATCTAGTGCCACTTAATTGCATAAATTAATTCACTGTGACCTCAGTTGTAAGGAGTTCAGTCAGCAGCAGCACACTGGGGATGATGATCGTGTTGTCGCATTGGAAGAAGAGCGGATCTCGCACCTGGCATGGGCTAAGGTAGGCCGTGGCTGCCCTGTGCATTGCAGTGCATCAGAGAGCTTCTCAAGGCAATTAAACTCTTTAGTTACGGGCAGCTTAGCATGTGTAAATTAGCTGGGATTGCGATTGAAAGGATGTTGCTGATTTTAGCCAGCATTTATCTCTGATAATGTATTAGAAAGCTTGAGCCTAGCCTTCTGTGCTTTCACTGTGAAATATTTGTAATCCACCTGTTTAATGAGAACTGTTTCCTCAAAATAGAAATCAAGTGCAGCAATAGGAATAAATCTAGCAAGGAGCTTAAAAAAAGAAAGTCCAACTAGATGAGTAGGTGGGCAGTGTTCATGCTTTATGTACTTGAAAAGCAAAGTCCTGTGCAGCTTACTTGAAAAGTTACGGAATTCATTCTAAAACAAGCCACTACAATTTCTGTTGTGTCTGTGCCAGAAGAGCCTTTGGCTTTGTACTGCAAACACTCTTTAATAACAGAACTGTGTTTAGCCTTTTGGCTTCTGAAAAAAAATTACTCCCTTTTTGATATCCAGCTGATTGTGACATAACCTCATTATTTAGCTTGAGTTCATGTTTGTGAATGGATATCCGTTCCTTTCATAACTATACAGCCAGGACTGGCAATGGGATTGTACAGCTGAACCATATATTGTTAATGCAGCATAATGCTCACCAACTACACCTCTGCTGTGTCATCCAGTGCCCTGTATGATAATACTGGTGATTTTGATTGCTTCTTGTACACAGATGTCCTTTTAAAACGTACTTCAGCTCCTGATAGATTTCCAAATATTTCCAATTGACAGCATCCGAACAAATACCCATTTCAGGGAATGTGAGCCAACATTTCCATAAGCACGTTTGGTCATTCCCATAACCATTACATTTGAATATAATGAGGAAAACCAATAGTGCTAAAGCACAAGCGTTACTTGGAAGCCAATGCCAAAAAGATGTTTTCATAATGAATACATAGATATTTAAGTAGTTTGTCAGCATTTTAATATAAAAAAATGTGTTAGGATCTGCCAACTCACTTGGTAATCTTGGATAATACCAGAGAAGCTGCACATATTCAATAACTTTAAGTAGCACTGTTACTCAGCACACTTCCCGAGATTCTGTGCCTTTGAGAAGCAATTACTTGCTGCCTTTCACAACCTTGGCAACATGTGTCAGAGCGGCTGCTGTTTTTGTCAAGAGAAAGTGCTGTCCTGTAATTCCAAGGAGCACCTGAGGACGCCACTCATGATAACAGCATAAGGACCTGCAACATTTTCCAGAGCTCTTACTGTGGACCTGTTTACAGCCCAGCTCAATGAAATGTGCCTGCCCTGTAGGATTGCTGTGTAGAGTAGGATGTGTATTCGGACTGTTTTCAGCATTTACACACTTAAAAGCCCAAAATGGACTTTACTGCATGGGGCTTTCACCGGTTTGTTTGCAATCCCCTAGATACACATTGTGCCATGGCACAGCAGTGTCTGAAACACAAAATAAAGCAGGGCTGTAAAATGCACTTCCACCTGCACATTACAGCTCTAAAGTGGTTAAAAATAAACCTCCAGATAGTTACAAAGCAGAGCTACTGAGAATCTAGTCAAGACTCTTTAAGCAACGGTATGTGGCAAGTCATGTGCAGTTCAATCAATCAGCGTTTCATTTTCCATTATACCGTTGGCATGACAAAGCAGGGACGTGTTGCCAGATTTAATACTCCTGTTCTCTTATCTGCGTCTAGAAACTTGTTCATATTGGCCATGGGAGTGTTTTAGATAGTATTTCCATCTTGTGTTATTGCCCAATCCTGATTCCTTGGCAGGCTGCCATATCTTACATATTTTACTCCTGCAGGTTTTTTGCTTTCTCCCAAGGCTGTGCAGTTTGTCTTCCTTGCTTTTTAAGTGGAAAATACTTTGTTTTTCCAGAGAGCTTGAGGATATTCCTTTCTCACATTTTTCTGTATTATTGTTTAATTTTCCTTCCTTGTGAAAGGATGTATTGCTTGGAGAGTTCCAGAATCTACGGCTACCATTTAAATTCTGTATCGTTGTCTTTCCAGTTGTGGGAGGTTTTAAAGGGTGTTTGTTGGGAGGGAGTGAAAAGAACAAAGGAAAAATGATCCTGTTATGGGGAGGGTTTCTCTGTGAGCATTGAAGGACATAAATTATTCTCTGTTCATGCATCCCATGAGGTCATCATTGACCCTATAGGTAAAGATGTCATGCAAAGGAAGCTTAATCATGCTCCTTTTTGAAGAAGAGTTTGTAAACCCTGATGTTCTTAAGGTGTACTACAGATTCTTTTTCAATTAAAAGAGCTGTATTTTCTTTAAGGTTACCAAATAAGTATATTTTTTTCTATTTCTGTCTGCTTTGTGTAGATGTATCATAATACTATAGTGTTGTAGTTGATGGAAATAAGGTGTAGTACCTCCTCTTTCCTTAAAATATGTCTGCAGTCACTGTTTTCAACCCTTAGCTTATATGTAAGTTGCATGTGCAATTATCTAAGTGAAAATCTGGTAGCTAAATGCACAAATAGTTAGAAAATGCCTTAAGGTTTAAAACTGTATTTGAATTTCCAAAATGTTCAAATGAGATCTCTCACTGGAAGTCAAAGGATAAAGGGAAAACATCACTTGTAAATTGATAAAAGACATCAACCAACCAAACAAACAAAAGAACAAGTAGTTAATTTTCACTGACGAGGGAGACCACTAGACCGTCCCACAGAAATCTCATCACCTATTTATAAACAGCCTCAGGAAAGGAAAGGAAAACAGTAGAGAGGAAGAGTTTACTGACTAGAACATAATTTACTGTAGTAAAAATTAAACTGGCTGTGAAGAGGTATACTGAGATCTCAAAATAACAAGTGGTCAGAAGTTCAAATGATGAATGAAGCCCAGTGATGATAAATGCAAAGCACTGAGGAAACCCGTCCTAAGCTGTACATGTAACGTGAAGGGCACTGAACTCATGGTTATTACTTCTGAGCTATTTTGGATAATTCTGCGACTGTTACCAGTCTGGTGCTCAGTGGCTACATCTCAACTGTTAGATACACTTCTGCCACCTTTCCCCTCTCAGACAGATAGATAGACAGATAGATGAGGAGCCCAGTAAGGCTTTCTGCATTTTTAAAGCTTTTCCATACAAGGAATGATAAGTAGACAAGTCTTCATTTTGGAGGGGGGAGAAATGAAATGGTATGAAATAGGGAATCTGTAAAATAGTAAGTAGAAAACAGACAGGGAGTAGGGAAGAATTAGCAAATGTTTCTTTCAGGAGGGAGAATATTTGTAAGTGGATTTAAAACCAAAAAGAAATAGTAGTTTGTTGGGTTTTTTTCCCCCACAGTCCCATAATTAAAATGTGTGACCCACAAAATGTGTGTGTCTCAAAAATGTTTTGGATACCAAAAGTTTAGCTGGATAAAATAAGGTGTTATAAAGGCAGGTTCGTGACAGAAAATCCTGTAAAATATGAATATACTACATCTGCATCAGGTAGTTTGAAGGGTTTGCTGGAGGGAAGATGAAATATATTCTTCTCCTAACCATTGTCATTGTCAGAGATAATGTGCTGTTCTGCGTGGACCTTTTGTCTGACCAAGGACAGCAGAAGAGTCACGCCACCAGTAAAACATGAATGCATTACAGCTGTGGCTGAAAAATCCCCAAACTCTACTACTCTAAACAGGTTAAAATAGGAATTGTATGTGTGCTGTAGCCATTCACTTAACTGGAGTATTTGTCTGAACAGCTGAGAAGAGGAGCAGTGCTGTTCTGAATTACCCTGACTGTTATGGACATAGTTCTTCTTGAATTTTCAGGTGTAGGATTACTGCATTCCCTTCCTCTGAAGACCAGTGGCCTGTGAACCTGGTTGCAGTTCAGGTTCCCCTGGATTTTGAAGGTCTTCTCTATCAAAGAACTATACTCACTAGATGCAAGACAGAAATGAATATTCTAACTATGGAAAGCTGGATGACCTGTACAGACCTGTACAGTCTGAACAATATGGCTAAACAGCTAATGCCCTCACTCAGGGTCCTCCATTTCTGTTGGGAACTGTGGAACTCTAGCAGAGATATTTCTGTCTGTAAAGGAAATTGAAAGATTGTCCTTTGCCAGAGAGCACATTTTAGTTCTGTGGAAATACTGCAATGAACTCGCTGCTGTTGCTTACAGTCTTTTCTTTTCACAAACACTCTAGCAGATTGCAGTGCTCTATCAGGACAAAGATACTGATTTCACTGGAAGGCAGCGAGGTATGCAAAAGTGATGGGTTTTCGTGGACCCTGTTAGGGAGCAGATGGGCTGATGCTTCTCATACTAATTGGACTACTTCAATCAACTGTGGCTTCATTCCCAAGTATTAGTTCATTGAGGCTGGAACTCGCAGAGAGGTGGTTTACCATGACCAGGTGGTCTAGGCAAGTGCGGCGATTGAGGTGTTGAGTGGATTTTTTGTTTGTACGTATCTTCCTTTTTGGACATCCGGTAGTGTCAAAGACTCCAGCTGGAGTCCAAAACTCTTAACTCATGCTAATCATCTTGCAGGTGTCCTAGACAGATGGAGATGTCATGGAAGTGCTTTTGAAGCACCCCTCCCTATCTTAACAGAAATAATTTCTACCTTCTCAATGTTCTGATACAGTAGCTGTGCTCCTGCCAGCACAGCCAGCCAGAGGAGCCTTGGGAAGGCCAGGAGAGAGCATAGTCTGTAATGGAGAGGGAATAAGCACCTAAGTTTTGAGCAAATGTTTTCTATTTGCCTTGAAATCTGCATATCCCTCCCAACCAATAAGGAAATAAATATTCCAATTTTGGAGCAAAATTTCTAAAAGACAGAAGCTATTGGCTGGGTATTGCTGCGTATCAAACCGTCACTGTTTAGACACTGATCTGTCTTGGAAGGATTATGAAGAATTCTGTTACACTGTATACAAAAATACCTTAGCTCCAATAAAAGAAGAGCTTAGCTGATAGGCAAGGGGCCGTCGTTCTCCCTTTGCTTTAAAACACATCGTAATGTGGTGCTGGACTTTTTTGCCATGCCATCAGTCTATTAAACTTCCAAAATAATATGAAGTAGTTAGGGAATTTTTCCAAATCTATTTCTAGCACAAAAAATACAGTCTAACCAGTTTAAACAGTTTTTTCAGGATCAATTATTTCTTCAAGAGTTTGCAGGAGACAAAGGTTCTGACATGGAATTTAAGGGCAATATGAGAGCTGGGTGCAGATGACCTTTCCCTGCACTCCTTAAGAATGGAGGGGCTAGCTGGCTTGAGAGCATCCTCCAAGGAAGTGGAGGATTGAAATCTATCATCTGAATTAGTCAGAAGAATGTCCTCAGTCCTTGAATCCCACATCTCAGCTACTGCCCACTGTATTCTATATCTACTCATATTTGTTGTGGCTTTTGCACAAACACTGAAATCTTCAGGGAAAAATAAAATGAGACAGTGGTGTGCTGGTGGAGCCATGGCAAAGTGGGCGAGTCCCCAGCTGGGATTGTGGCGTTTCACTGCACAGTCCTGGCAACTTGAGCTGTTAAATGTGCAATGACAGGACCATTTTGGGAAATTTTATTTTATACATTCCCAAAAGATACTGCAGCCGTAAGAATGTGATAAGGACTCCTAATAGAACTGCACATAATGTAAGTAAATTTGGATAGCATCCTACGTGTCAGACGCAGTGCCACCAAAGGAAGTTGTGCAAGCACAACAGTGCCAGCATTGCTGGAACATTTTCAATAGATCATTTGACAAAGAAAACCCCTTTTTTGTCATTAATTAGTCATTCAGTGCCATTAATATAAATGAGCTCACTTCTCATTACAAATAGGTGAATGAAATGCACGGTAGTGAATAAAATGTTTCTCTCAGAGAAATGGGTTAATGGACCTGTGGTTTGCAGGAATACAATGAGCTTTACTTGTCTTGAAAAAAAATTGCTTTATTTATTGATCACAGGAGGAAGGCTCAGTGTGATTTGGATTCAAATATGTAGGTAGTGATGAACAGAAACATGGGTGTAGCCTCACGGTTACAACAAGATCTGATTTTTCTGTACTTTCAACACTCCAAATATTTTTAGGAAGCGTTTTTTATTTTTCCCTGGAAAAAGTAAGTGTGCTACCCCTCTCTGCTTTTTTTCCTTTATCCTTCTTTTCTATTTTGTAATCTTCACTGTTATTTAAATTGTTTTTCTGCCCAGACAGAAAAATTAGAGTATTTGTCTAGACAGGATAGCTTTACTCTTTCTGAAGACAGTTATTTAAACTGGAGTGTTAGAACGACATTTATCAATGCTATTTGCACTACACAGCCAGCCTAGGCACAATCAGAGCTCCTTTGTTCCTCACCCTTCGCTTCGGACCAGAGTAAAATACGATCCCTATCCATGAGTGCTCACAGTCTGATTTAAAATGTCATTCACAGTAATGTTGTAAAATGCATCTTTCTCTATACAGCCTTAGGCTGCTGCCACCATGCATAGACACATCTTCAGAGACTCCCAATTTAAGTTCTCCCCAGTGTGTGCCAGCTGAGAAGCTCTGCCTGGATGCAAGGAAAACCTCCCTGATAGAATGAATGCCATTCTGACTCTGAGCTCTCTCTCATGCCGATACTTAAACCACACCCATTGCAAGATTATATTTTGGGACTGATTTATAAAATAGGCCCATCTTTTTGGAACATCTGCTGTATATGGATGATTTTTCTTCAAGGAACCTAAGTGAGTTGGATAGATATAGCCAGATGAGTCTCTCAATGATAGTGTTTACTTTTTGTGTTTACTTGAAAACAAACAAACTGCTCTTAATTATTGTTTTCTTAATGAGGGTAATGCAAGCAAAGTGATTTAGATGTACATAGTATCAAAGCAGCTGTTGAGAAAGCTCTGATGTGTAATAGCATGAGAAGGCAGGATGGCAAACAAAGCTCTTAGTCTTTCAATGGCATGAAAATTATTGTGGAGATAAGGGGAAAGAAGTTGAGAAGGGTGTTGGGAAACTGTGAATTGCAGTATCACTGTAAGGAATGGAGAGCTGCATTTTCAGAGGCAAAATGCGAAGGAGTGTGGAGAATTGGAGATCTGAGGAATATTCTTCAAGAAAAGACAGCTTCTATCAGAGGGAAAGAGTTGCAGAGTTTTGTTAATGGGAAGAAGCCAACTTATACCGGCATGGAATGAGAAACTTGCTTGCGAGGTGCACTGTGATTTACATCCTGTGCAATTTAGTAGATCCTAGGAATTTGTGGGATGTAAATTAGACCAAATACCATCTCCTGATGTTACTGAGACAAATTAGTTGGGTTAGAAATTTGAAGGCTTTTACTGTACTTGATGACAGCAGCAACAGGAAGGGGGCTGATAGCCTGAAGTGGAGATAGAGATGATTTGAAGGTGCAGTGGAGATGTTGAGTTAGTAGGACAAAAGTGCTACAGTACAAAAAGCTCAGTGTTGAGAGCCTTCTCCAGTGGCTGGGGATGAAGGAAAATGAGGCATTCCTAAAGTCAAGAGTCAATAGTGGAGTAGCCAGAAGCATAAGCAAAGGTTGCAATATGCTGATCATTATTTAGGGTAATAAAGTGTCTACTGAAAAACTAGAAAAGACTTCAGATGTTTATTTTTGTGTGTGTGTGCTGAAGGTAGGTAGAAGGGTTAAGACTTATAGGCCAAATCACCACTGGCTGTACATTTAATTGAGATCAACAGAATGTCACTGCTTCCAAGTAAGTTGTGCAGATTGATGCTAGCACAGGTTTGGGACTCGGCCTTCTCTCTCTATTTTTCTCAAATAAACAGTTCATAGTTCGACAATGGACTTGAAAGGATAGTCAGGCAAACACAGCAGGATACTAATCCCATTATAAGAATTGTATTTTGCCTCTCACAGAAATTTTGGAGGAAAATGCAGCAAATTTTAAAAAGTAAAGTAATTACTGTATTGATAAAAAACCAACAACCACCCCAAAACCCGGAGCTGGGTACCTACTAAAAATCAAAGATGTTGTGGCACTGGACCTGAAGCACTGACAACTACTGTGTAAACATAAGTGTAAATCTTAAGGCCACTACAGGATGACAATTTAGTCAATAGCAGGTGAAAAATCAAAATGAAAGTGCTGTGAACATCACAGTGAGGCAAAATAATAATAGACATTTATCTAACACTTAACATTTCCAAATTGTATGGCCATTAAATAATGCAGAAAGTTGCATTGATCTTAGATGCATGGAAAGAAATAAAGGCCATGCTGTATTTCTGGAGGCTCTATAGCTATGAGCAAGCTGTTACTGGACTGGAGGGCTGCGTTAGAAAATCACTGTGACTAAGGAATCATGGGTAACTTAAAATAAGTAAGAGGGAATGAGATGGTATAAAAAATAACACATATGTAGAGACTAGATTGGGCAGCCCTTGGAAAGCAAAGTGATTGGTATTTGAGACTGAAATTGAGTTAACTGGAGTGTTTAAGAGAATAATTTGGCAAACAGCAGATTCTGTCTTTCTGAAGGTAAAAATAACTGCGCTATTATGGAAAAGCAGCCGAAAGCCATGGGTCAGGAAGGCCACTGTCAGCAGCCCGTATTATGTCTCATGTACTGCATTCTGACTGGACTGGGGGGAAAAAAAAGGAAAAATCTGAGCAAAACGTGGTGATCTCTCCAAGTAATTAGAGATATGACTTATCTCCCTGGGGCTAATTCTTTATAAAAAGTTAGATGTATGCCTAGAGGGTTTCCTGGATACAATCAGAAAGTTCATTTACTCTCAAACTTGAGAAATAAAGCAGGGTAAAATCATAGTAATTGACAGCTTTTAGGTTTGACTTCCTTTCTGACATTGACAGTTGACTTCATTACAGGAACAGGGACCAAGGCACGACCAAGTTCTCAGAAAAGTGACACTGTTCAGAGTGCTGGGTTTTGTGGTGAATTTGTACTTTTGTAGACTTTGACAGATTTATTTTTGTAGTTGCCATATGTGAGGGCTTTTCATAATTACCACCTGTGGAATGAAAAGCAATTCAGGCAAAAATGTGCACAGTTGCAAATATTAGAAAATATGGCTATTATAAAAAGTCGTAAGAACTTTATGCAAATGTTCCATCTACAGTGGAAGGGCCAGATTCTAATATCACGCATGATGCACAGTAGCAGATTTTTCTTAGGTATGCTGCATCTGAGATTAGAATCTGTCCCCAAAATGGATTATTGGGATATGAAAGAGCCAATGATGAGGAAAATCAAATTCTACTGAGCTTTTTTTTTTTTTTTTGTCCTTACTATGTGAGATTTGGCTTTCAGCATAGTTCTTGATATTTATAATTTATGAGAAAAAATGGCAATAAAAATGACAAAATGTAAAAAAAATAATTTTCCTCAAGAAATTCATGTCAACTTAGGAAAAAGAAGTGATCTCTCTGCACTCAGTTGCTCTGAACTACTAGCATATTTTGACTACATGAAGTGTGACGTGAAGCAAGCAACAGTGACTCCATTAGCGGGGGATTCCCCTGAGAGGGTGTTATCAGGTGTTGGTAGCAGTGTGGTTCTGGTGTTGTGGAGGTTCCATGCAAGTTAATTTACTCTGCAGACACTATAATCAGTGGCAGTTATCTTCATTTATTTAAGTTGTGAACTGTATTCTCTTTATTTTCCCTCATATCCAGATACTCTCTTTTGTTCTTGTCTCTTTGAGGAGGAGGTAAATGAGATTTGGATATGAGCCATTTTTATTCTGGGAAAATCACCCTGCGGCATTGATTTCTATGCAAAATCTTGCCCTGCAGCAGCTTGACAGCTATAGAAAGCCAGGAAGGCAAAGGCTACAGAGATTCCCTCTTTCTTAAATGATATATTTATGGCCCTTGTCTCTTGTCTTTAATTCACAGTGACACAGGTTTAAGCAAGAGAAGCTGGTACAGCTATTTCATTCTCATCTCCAGAGTAACCCAGCGCTGGCCAGGTAAGAAACTCCATTTGCGTAGCAGAGACTTGATTTTCTAACATCATGGGAAGATGAGGGGTGCAGTGAAGCCAGCTCCCATTCACAGCCCAAGGGCAGAGCTGAAGAAACCCTGGTAACAGTCCAGAGTTAGAAAGCCCCGTCTGATTTTAGACTTGATCAGGATTGAAGAGCAGCTGCGGCGTGGCTTCTGTGATTTTGGGTTAAGGGAAGTTTCTCGGGATGCTATACAGAATGCAGAGGGATGGCTGATGTTTTGGAGGGCAGAGTGTTCCTAATGACTTCCCTGGAAATCACAGCATCATTTGGTTCTGAAAATGAGACTCCTTGTCTAAATGGCCAAGTATGAAGGAAGGGACCAAACCCTGCTAAGTTAAATGAGGTTTTGTGTCTTTATTATATACCCATTTTGTTATTTCTGAGCTGAACAGATTTTCATTCAACACCCAGTATTCTTATTTTATTGCAAACAAAGGGCTGCTAATGCAGACAAATTCTAATAGCAGATTAGCAGATTTAGCCTTTGCTAAAAACACAAAAATGCTTTTCTAATCTACAGCTTCTCAGTTTTTTTCTGAGAGCAATACACTTGTGTTAGTGATGCTTCTGAGACCAACTGAGAGAAGCTATAAATCTTTATAACTCACAAGTGAAGCAGTTACATTTCAATGGCAAAATGTTTTTATCTTCTGGAAATTGTGAAAAATATGCCACTGTGTAGGGACAGAGAACTTTGGCAGGAAATATTCATTAAGGCTGATCGAATATTCAATCAACACCTGAAAATCCACATAGTTTTGTTACCTTAAATAAAAATTTAGCTTTTCAAATATTGTTTTAACTACTGTCTATCTTGAAATATTCTGAAAATATCATTTGATTCATCCTATATAAGCCTTACAAATGCTAGCCAAATGATACTTTTTTAGGCATACGTATCAAGCTGTTCCTCTTCACAATCAGGTTTGAATATAAAAATTACATATCTGCTCATCTTCCTATAATAATATAAATTCCAAAATATCTTTTTCCTTTAAAACATAGTAGTTTTTATCAGAAATATCATGGAATGCATCTGCTGCTGTAGAGTTTGAAGCTGCAGCGTCAACGAGCAAATCAAGGTATACAGGATACCTCATCAAATGCAACTGCTCATCACCAAAAAGTACATTTCACATCTCACCGCCCCCTTTCCGGTTCCATTCTTGTTTCTGACAGGGACACTAAGACCCCAAAAAGTCACAAAGGGATCAATCTGTACTGACACTTTGGTTTTGTTCTTTTTGCAGTTTCAAATCACCTGAAAGGTTATTGGTGCCAAGTTTCTGGTTCAAAATCTTTCCTTGTCTTGGCAGTTTTAGTCAGGTTTTGAAACTGCATGACATTGTTGCTGGCGCAGCCATGGATTAGAGTGTGAAAGGTCTTGTTTGTATGATATTATGAACAATGATTGGGCTTCAGTGGTGGATATGATGATCCCTGTATCTTCTTTGCTTTTTTGTGATTTCTCTGACCCTTACGTCCTCTGCAGTCACACCCATCTCCATGTTTATGGGATATATATATAAATAAAGGCATTGTCATAAAAGAAAATAAGAACAGAGGACTGGAAAATCCAGTGTCATTAATTACAGTCCCCCGCTTCATCGGGACAACATCACGTAGTCACACAACTGTAAATGAAAGTAAATTTATTGTTCCATTATCTCTTTTAAAGATATGCCTCAGGAGTATAATGGTGGAATAGTTAAAAACATTTTTTCTTATATAGCCTTAATGTGCACATGATCAGTTCACGCACATTTGTTCTTGGACTTATTTGTTCTCTGGTTCTGAAACATCAGTGCTGCTCCCTCCCACTTGCTTATCGCAGTCTGTTTATGCGCGGTGATATTTCTTCTCTCCTAACTTTGTAAGTCTTGTAAAAGTGGCAATGCATAGTAGCTTGACTCCTCTGCTGTCACCGGCTTTCTCTTCTGCTGCACATTAATGCTTACATTTATTTGCCTTGAATGTGAGAACCAGATCTCTGCATATACTTGTAGAATGTAGTTTGCAGTCTCAGTTTTGAACCCCCCAAGAGCTAGTTATCATTTCCTTCACCCTCTAGCCCACTCACACCTTTCCCCCTCCCCCCCTTTGTTTGTTAACCATTGAGTTCCTCTAAGACTGACTTGATTTTGATTGTATTTTATTAATGTATCACTTTGCTATGTGTATTTTAGTTTAAAATGAGGACAAACTTTTGAAGAAAACCTATTCTGTATTTAGTTAAAATTCTTAGAGCAAACTGAGCATTCAATCTAAATTTAACATAGAATGCGTTTTGATTTTCAGGGTTTCAGTAAATCAAACAGTACAATTAATAAATACAATTTAACATCACTATTAATTTTTCTTACATAATGTTTTTTAAAAATAAAGGCAATGCAGGAAAGAAAAAGACTTAACCTCTTTGGGAGTTCTGGCAATTTTGAAAGACAACTGTGTGGGGGTGTTCCCTATTTTCTAATATTGGTTTCTACTTTTTTATGTGTATTTCATTGGTGTTGATGTGCGTAGAGCATAACCTAGCTGTGTATAGAGCATGATAGTAGCTGCAGTTGCTGTGTGAAACAGTAGAAGTTGTGAGAGGTCTTCATGTTAGACTGAAAGGGAGAGACTATTGAGTCATAAAGATCCGCTCATTGCTGTTGAGAGCTTCACTGCACAAGTGGTCTATTGTCCACCTCTCTCGGTCAGAAAGTGTCTGCCTGATGTAGTACTAGTCACCATGTGGAAAATTAACTTGAATGAGAAGCAAATCTTTCTATTTCTTTTATTTCTCTAAAATATGTGTGAAATCATGCAAATGTTATTCTTCTGAGTTACTTCTTTAAGATGTCATAAGCACCTGTAGAAGTGATTGAACATCAGAGAATAGAATCATTAAAGGTGGAAAAGACCTCTAAGGTCATCAAGTGCAACTGTCTACCCAACAAGGTCATCAAGTGCAACTGTCTACCCAACATTATCATGACCACTAAAGCATGTCCTGGAGTACCTCATCTACACATCTTTTGAACACCTCTAGGGTTGGTGTCTCCACCACCTCCCTGGACAGCCTGTTCAAATGCCTCGCCACTCTTTCAGTATAGAATTTTTTCCTAATATCCAATCTAAACCTCCTCTCGTGCAACTTAAGCCCATTTCCTCTTGTCCTAAGAGCTGTAGCAGCTGTTCTGGGGCCCTGTTCTAGTGTGCACCAATTTCTACTGTCATATTGGAGCCACCTGAGAGAAATTTAAATGAAACTAACTTAAATGAAACTAACTTACTTAAATGAAACTAAATCACAAGTTTCCTCCAAGGTGAGAATAAAATAAGTTTTCTTTTAATGCTGGTTTTGTGCCAAATGCTGCATACCAAACTTGTGGTGTAAAATCCAAGCGAAATTGAGAGGAGAAAGCTTCATGTTAGATGGCACTTTCCTTATGATTTCCAGGGTTGAAAACATTTATATGGGAAAATATTTGCACTAGGTTTTCGTGTCTGCCAGTAAAGCAAGCACGCATTCCTTTTGTCTCCTGACATTCTGCCTGTTGCAAAGTTAGATGTGTGTCTGATTTAGTCAGCGGGCTACAGCTGGAGTTCTGTCTCTTCTTAATTCCAAAACAGGCAATGGCTTTAGCTGAGACAGAATTTCATCTTTATTTTCCTCTCACTGATCTCATGATTTTACCTGATCGTCCGATTTCAAGCTCAGACCACAGCGTAAGAGTAAGGAATGCTCCCTACCCCTATCAATTGTCCCTTCAGCCAGGACTTTGGGTGCCTAGAGAGCTTCAAGCAGAGCTTCCTGTGGCAATGTGGAAAAATGTGATTGCTAGTGAAGCAGCCTAAAGGCAAGGCCTTCCACCTGCCACTAAAGATAGGAGCTGCTTTTCTGTGGAGGTAATGGTACTGCCTGATTCTCCTGTCAATTTGAAAATGCTTTGCCTTTAGCATTTCTCATGCCATTCAACCCTACTAAGCTGTGAAACATTTCGGATACCCAGCTTTGCCTATGCAAGGCTGGAGCCACACTCCCTCTCAGGGCTGACTCAAGCTGGAAACAATCGAGCTCTCTCTGGCAGTAGACTTCTAGAAGTAGCAATTAAGTAACCCCCCTGATGGTGGCTTTGCCATTGTCAAAATTTTGGAAGCCAGAGTGACAACTTCTGGAGCCAGGGTCTCCTGATGTGAGGAAACATTCCCCATCAGGTCTTGCAGCTTGATGCTGAAGCATATTCATGGCAGATAGAATCTGTAGGGAGTTTAGACAACAGATTTCTACAAAAGAAAAAAAAAAAAACAACAAACTTATAGCTCGGTTAAAAGCATCTCTCAGATTTGAGTAACCCAACTATTTGGCTTGCTATGTTTCAACCTTTCTTCCTAGATGACAGTGATATTTGAGTGTCACATAATTAACAGCAATTAGGTTATTTTTAACAATAAAAATATTTTGTCTTAGTTTTATACTTCAAATGGACTAAAACTTCTTTAAAATTTTCCATTAAATTCAGATACGGGATGTATTTGTGCTAATAAACAGCTAGACACAACAGTTTATAAAAGGAAGCATTAGCCCATCCTCATTTTATCTAGGGAAAGAAGTACTATTTTTCACTTTGAAAGATAAAATAAAAATCCGGCAAAGTGAATCCTGAGGACAATAAGTCATTAGTCAGGGAAAAATCCTATTGAAATCAAACTGTTATGGATTGGCCAAACAGCAAAGTGCATACTCCTATCTGTAGAAAAATTATTTCAGGCTAACATAAATTTATTGAAAACATCTGCTCTCTAATTAGCATGCTGAGTGCTTATCATCTTTACTTGTGCAAAATGCCAGACTGTTTCATTACAACAGGAGGTATTGTGATGTAGAAAAGTTCAACCAGGACTAAAAAGCAGCTGTTGCCATTGATTTTTTTTTTTAATGAAATATTAAATATAATTTTTTGTGTTTCATTGTAATAAATATAGTAGCACTAGTTGGTCATATCTGTCATGTACAATGTCTGCCAACAAAACACAAAGTATAGATCCATTAAAAAATGTTCATCTAATAATACAATTTCAAACTCTTTCCTGATGTAAATATCTGAAAAGCATCCATTGAGCCCTCCAATTTACCTTTTAATGGGGTATTTTGAAAATGTTTTGTTTCATCCTGACAATGCTTTTCACACTCCCTGAGAGATACGAATTCCAGAGCCCAGTCTGTTAGTCAGCAGAATCTGTTTACCATGAAATAATGCCACGGTAATCTCTGATTGCAGATAAACATCTTCTCATGGAGAACAATTATTATTAACATAAGAAGTTCAACTAACAGTTGTGGCAGCCACAGAGAGAGTGCAGCTGGCTCAATCCCTCTTGTTCCTGCATCATCATATAATTCTATGTAATTGTCTCAGCCCCTAAACTGGCTTTTCAGCCTTTCAGCTATTTGCTGCTTTTAAAGATTGGGTACTTTTGACTGAAGGTGAAAGCAGCTTTGAAAACAGAAATATGACATTCTGCTATTTCAGATAGCACACCACTTTCTCAGGACAATGAGCAATGAAACAATGGCTACAGATAGAAGAAAAAATGTACTCTGATGAATTCAAAACTCTGCCAACCTGCTCACAAAAACCTCACCGTGGAGAAAGTGGGCTGAGCCAGGGAGATGTTGAGATCTGTATCATCTCTGTGGTGACTCTTTTTATTTCTATAGGCAAGTAATTTCATTGTCTCTGGATCAAATACTCCTTTGTTGTAAATCCATGAAGTGTGTTTCATCGTACATGTGTCAGCTGAGGAATTTACCCCCATTCTTCCTCTGGAATATGTCAAGCTGGTGAACGGACTCAACATTTAGCTCTCCTGTATTAAAGGTTCATAAGACATTTTGGGCTTTAAAAATTAAAACCGGTTACCAGGCTGGTAAAAAAAAAAAAAAAAAAGATTCCTTGACTCCTATGCTACTGCTTTTAGGAATAACACCAATTTTACTTTGAGGAGGGGCATGCCAATCTGACCTTAAATGAGTGCAAATCTGAAACATTTTGTTACCAGCAAGCACAAAGATGTGTTCTGCCATTGTTCAACAGAAAGACAAGGTTGTGCTACATAGATGACTCTTCCCTTTTCACAGTTCTATCAGTCAGGGATAGAATTTCAGAAGCTTTCTAGCATATGCTAGATGTTCAGTTGTTTAGTTTTTTTCTTTCTCTCTGGGCTTTTTTTCTTAAAAGAAAAAAATCCTTTGAAGTGAAATATTTCATTAGATTCAGTCACGTCTGTTCTAGTAAGAAAATTTGTATTTAATAAATCCCCTTGTTATTATCAGTTCTTTCAACACAATGTGAGGTTTTCCTTGACTTTCTTCAGTGATTTTGTTTATTGTGAATTATAGCAAACTATTGTTCTGTCAATCAGGGGGAAAGGCTAAAAAGAACTGTCTGTAAAAGAGAGGTGGTCTGTGGTTCTCAGCTGTCACAATATGCAAAATCACCCTTACTAGGGCTGTGTGTGATGCTGGACAACTCTGAATGTTCTTGAACTACTGCTGTTGTGGTAGGTAATAAGGGTGGGTACAAGGCTCTTCTGGGGTGAAGGAAATTTATTTCATTGCCTTTCCCAAGAAATACTGCTTTTGGAAGTGGAGCTTAGGGTATGGTAGAGCCAGAAGGCTGCTTTATTCTTTTATGATAGTATCAATTAAAAAAAAAAAAAAAAGCCATATCCAAGCATAAAAAAGTGCCTAGTGAATAGTATATTACTTTAGTTCTTGGAGAGTATAACTGGTAGTGGAAGCTCATTGCTGGGACTCCTTCTGTGACTTGCAGATAAATCCCATGGCATAGGAAAGCAGAAAAATGAAGAAAGTGTCAGACTGCATTTATTTTAATTTTTTCCTCTGTACAATTCGTGTGAGCTAATGGAAGGAGTGACTGCCCTGACGTCCCCTTCCAACTGCAGATTTCTTACTCCCACGGGTCGCTCTGGAACGCGAGGGAGCAATGCAGCAGGACTTGTTAAAAGCCATTAATTAGAACTGTAATTAAGGGATAAAGATACATGGGGAATCCTCTCCTCATAGGGGATTCAAATACAGTATTTCAGCTATAGTTTCTGTCAGCATTAGGTCCAGCATTAGTCTCCTTTGCCTAGAACAAATGTTCTCTGTAGAATTCACAGTAAAGAATTTTATGTGCATCTGCATAGCAGCTTTAAGGGAACTGGCTGATCAGACACCTCTTTCTGCTATAGCTGCTTCTGCTGGTGGGGGAAATGGAAGTTCAGGGATCGTACAACAGAGCTGTGCAATGGAGAGGGGCTTTTGAAAACACGGAAATTTGCCTTTCAGGGAGAATTTGTAACATGAGTAGGGCCTGAGTGGAAGTTCAGGGAAAGAAATTCTGTGTAGTTCAATAACATTTAGGGGAGGTAGCCTGTTTCTTCAGCAGCTCCCAGGCCCCCAAATAAAATTTGAAGGGAATGAAGGCACTGATTTCAGCCCAAAAGAACTGGTAGTAGGAGGGCTGCATACTTTGAGATGTGAGCAATACCTCAAAGAGGTGCAACTCCAATGCCTTGTTTCCAGCAGTGAGCTAACCCTAATAATGTCTGTTACAGAAGAGCTGCCTTCTTGATTTTTTTCTTTTCTAATTTAAGGGGGGAAAAAAATAATCTCTGGCTTTGTAATCATTCCTAATGATGGTTCAGATACACAGTAAATGCAGTAGTGGGTTGAGTCTGATTTGTTCCAGTTCACAACTGCAGTCCTAGTTTCAGATGGTGACCTTCTTAGAGACCTCTTATTATAACATTACATCTTTCCTTACTCCTGTCCAAATCTTTGCATCTGTGCTTTGGTGGTCATGTATCTGTATAATCTGTACAAGTTGTGGTGGAAAAGAAAACCTGTATGTTTTCTGGAGGCGTGCTGCTAATAGTGCATTGATGACAGGACAAGAGGAAACGGCCTCAAGTGGCGCCAGGGTTGGTTTATGTTGGGTATTAGGATAAATCTCGTCACCAAAAGTGTTGCAGAGCACTGGAATGGGCTGCCTGGGCAAGTGGTGGAGTCACCATCCCTGAAGGTGTTTAAAAGATGTGTAGATGTGGTGCTTAGGGATGTGATTTAGTGGTGGTGGCAGTGCTGAGTTAACAGTTGGACTCAATAATCTTAAAGGTATCTTCCAACCTACACGATTCTACAATTCTGTGAACATCTGCAAATATTGGAGAACTGATGGGTTAAATATTGCAGTGCTAAGAGCTTCTCATTATTACAGTTTAAACTGTTACTTGTAACTTTAACTAAGAGCCAAAACTAAAAGTCCCACAACCTAACTGGTGTGCTTCATAACTGAGACAGAGCTGAAGCTCTGCTAAAAATACCATCTTGAACATCAGGAAGTCAAGTTATATCAGCTTAATATTAAATTAATGTTTGTTCATATACATCATTATCTCCTACCATAAGCTGCACAGCTGTTCATGAAATCTGTACCCAGTCTGTAGTTTGTGATATATCTTGAACTGATATTTTATCAAAAAACTCACCATGTCTGACCTTGTCATCAATTTAGAATTCCTTGCATTTACCTGTTAGCAGATGTATACCTTCTTTTATATATGTATTCCAGCAGCATCATGCATGTGTTCTAACAATTGCCCCCATTTAATGCTCCTTTGTGACCTCAGTGCATGTAAGGAGCAATGAAAATGCACTTGGGACTTGTACATGTCATGGTTGAGCTTAATCTTTCATGACTGAAAGAAGCTGAGCATATAAGATAGAAAATAGTGCAGTAATTGCTTCTTATTCTGGAAAATGCCATTCGGGTTGTGTGTGCTGGAAATCTCATCACTGCATGCCCTATAGAGGACTATCTTCAGCCACATCACTGTGGGTATTGAGGTTCTTCCATCACAGGAAGATGACCACAGTCCTAGAATTAGTAGCAATCTTTTGGGCTCCTGTATGCCTTGTGAGTTTTCCATCTTATACGTGCACCAGTTTTTAAAGTCAGAATGTTGTCCTTACATTAGATTACTGGATGCAGTTCCCTGTTAATGGAATTACTCTTGGGAGAGTAACTAGAGAGAAAATGGCTGATGAATATCTGGTGAATTTTCTAAAAACCCTAGAAACATGAAGTTAACCTACACAGTTCATGCCATGCTGAAAAAAATACCTTTGAATGCTGAAATGAAGATTAGATATGTTCAGGTATGACATGAATAGGAGAGAACTGTCTTTTCCTAGGATGTCAAATTCACTGGGTTTTGAAAATTATCCTCTTCTTTGCCTGAGACTGATTGCTCTGAAAAGTATACTTAGAGGCTGTCTGGAATTCTTGCTCACTGATTGTGAATCGTGCCATTTTCTACCAGTAGTTTCATGGTTTTAGCTCTCCAAAAGCTCTAGGGAAAAAGAAAGGCAATGTTTGTTTGGAGAAATTGTGTGTCCCCCACTCCCCCTTTATGATTAACTTCACTAGCTAGAAATTGCTTTAGTGTTCATTAGTATCTGAAGTTCCTCACTATTTAAAAGGGTTGTTTCATGTTTGCTTTTGGCTTCATTTCTAGTAGAATAATAGCAGATGGGGGAGTTCATTTATAGGGATTATACTTCCTTGTTCTCCCTGACACGTCATAATTGTGTAAGGCTTGAGACAGAACATCTTTCTCTTCTTTGAATGGGATCAGCAGCAATATAACTGGGCAACAAAATGGCATTGACTCTGGCTCTGCAATTAGGATTGTTCTTATGAGAAGAAATGGTCATTTATTCAGGGGATGAGCCAGTACCAACTACAGTGATGTATATTTCTGCGTAGACAAACGCACTGTGAAGTAAAGGTTCATTAAGCAAAAAAATACCAAGCATGAGACAACTGCAAAAGTTACCAAATACAATGTAGGTGAGCAGGAAAGAGAAAGAGAGAAAGGAGTTGCAAAAAGTGATGGCATCATAGAACTGATAGCTTTTCAGAAACAAAAATTTGTCAGAGCTTTAAAAATGTTTTTTTGTTGCAGTACTTAGTCTCCAAATGTTTCCTAGTAATCTCTTAGCTATTACAATGCTTCGTTCCACTGAAATAGTTGCAAGGTTGGCACGCTTTAAGGGTAGCAGCAGCCTGGTTCCCAGACAGAGGCAGAAGCCTTTCTACTGTTGGGACTTGGGCATTTCAGCGAGACCTGCGAGGAAGGGCAATAGCTGTATGGTAAGGATTGCTATAGATTAAGAATGGTGGAACTAGGCCCTAAATCAATGCCTGTTGTAGCCTGGAGGGTTTGTGTATTGCCAGCCTAAGCTATTGCTTCCAAGGGCCAGTTTTGTGTATTGATTACAAAGATTTATTTTAAACAAATCTCCTCTGATAGCCATTGTAGATTAGTGTTCTAAGTTTTAATTATTGTCTAGGCAGCTGGTTTTCTGAATTATATTCATTGTCACAGGTGTTTTGCTTTCTTCTCAAGTCCAAAAAAGTTGCTTTTAAATATAAGGTGTCTCGTTCTTCTGAGAAATAAGAAATCTGAGAGGGTGTAAGATAATTTAGCTGATGCTTTAGTGAGAAAGTACCAGAGAGAGATGAAAATAAGAGAATGAAATAATTCAAGTTACGTGTGGTCTAATACATTGACTTCAGATCATGAGCCACATTTTGTTTGTAATGTAATTTTTAATGCCTTTTTTTTTTCTTTTCTCAAGGGACACATTCATGCAGGCAAAAAAAAAAAAGAAAAGGGGGAATTGTGTAGTGTTTTTAGTCTGTATTATTAACTTGGATCAATTAGTATGAATACTAAGTATATACATTTCCATACTGAAAAAAGGTTGGGGTTTTCCATTAATAAACCTTTTAAATTTTCCTCTAGTTATTACAATCTAGCCTGGCAGTTAAGGTTTAAATGTTGGCAGTGGCTTTTTTAGAAGATGGCAATGATCCTGGGCCTAACACAGACATTTATGAAAATCCTGATAAATTGAAGTGCATTTTTACTGATACAGAATTCAATTTTTTTTTTCCTTTTTCTTTGCTTTTTAAAAACTGAGCTAGGCTCAGCTAATAGTAACTGTTGAAGTACAAAATTTAACATAACAGAAGCATTCATTCCTGGGATAAAAATGAGGATTATGATTTATAGCTTTTAGCATACTGTAATAGTATCTTGAAACAATCTGTAGTTGGAGAGTTATGTGACATAACATTATGAGCATTCTGGAATCACACTTTATGACAGCCCAGCGAACACAAAGGGTCATTGCAGGCAAAAGGGAAGGGCATATTTCATACCCTTTATATTCAAAAGCTCTGTGCACACTGTTGCATACAAAACTTTGTTATGGGCAGATAGGAAGCTAACCTTATCTGCTAGCAAAGAATTTATTTAGAATAATTAATAATCCAGATCTACTTATTATAGAAAAAGGATAAAGAATGCAATTTCAGACAAACGTCCTAATAATGAAACCTTTGAAACTGTTGCATGCTCCTTACTGCCCACCCTCTTCTCTCCAGTGTGTTATGCTTGCACTTCCACAGCTCCTGTGAAACCCAAGACAGGGTGCCCACCTTCCTCAAGAAGGGGGAGGGTGTTACCTGAGCCATTTACAGGCCCTGGTTCTTCATTAAGAGGGAAATCTTGAATTTGTGTGTTTCTTCTACCTTGCTCCTGGGTCTGCTGAGTTAACTAATGAGGGTCATTTGCTTTTTCTTTCTTTGTGGGTTCCCAGTTTCACTTCATGCACAATTCTTTATATGTGTAGGTGGGCTTTGTTCATATTATTATTGATAAGCCAGTTCCATACTCACATTCCTTTTGTGAATCACTGTTTGTGATTATATCCCTGGGGCTTGTAGTATCATCCTCTGCCATTATTTGAAGGCCTCCACAGTTATTGCATGACTGTCAATAATTTTGAGAGCAGTTTTGAGTATTTTGTGAGTGACCTGGGGAAACTTAATTGTAGCTTGATGTTAAATTTAGGGCATGGCCATAGAATTTAGCATGTGGTTCTTTCCTTTACAGTTTGGTACTGATCCTGCCTTCTAGAGGCTATTTAATTTTTAACTCTCTCTTTTCTCAACTGAAATGAAACAATTCTTCATTGCCAAAACAATAAATCTAAAATGAATGGTGAAATACTTGAATCAAATAGTGTGGAGCACCTGCAAGACTCCCTTATAATTGGTCCTGGTGATTCTCTTTTCTGGAGGTTATCTACTTCATACATACAACATACATGCATGTATCTTCACTGCTCCTGCAGGCTCTTGTCAGGTCTGTTTTTCTGTGTACCAAGTGCCTGAGATTCCTTTCATAACAGTTACTTTGGTAATTTCCTCATATCTGTAATTTTCATTGCCAACAGTTTATTGAACTGATATTTATATTCAAAACTTTGGTTGCAATAAAAGCAAAATATTGAGCAGCCCGTGTTACCTTCAGTTGAATTCCATGTTTACGCAAAACTAACTAAATAGAAACTTAGAGTATTTGTCAGTAATCAATTGTCTACAACACAATGAGGTAATGTTTTAATAAATTGAATCTTTCCTTAATTCAAGATAGTAAAACAGTTCTTAAAGTTTGTTTCTTCTAAGCTAGTATGTGGGAATAGTAGTGGACAATTTTAAACTGGTATCTTTCTTACACTATGGGGGAGAATTGCAAAGGAAACAGCAAGTCTGAGAAAATATTTATAAATTTTCACATATAAAAAGAGCTGTCATATATAAAAGGCCTCGTTTTTAGAAAATGAAATGTCTGCTTGGAAAAGCTTAAGAAACAAAGTGGTGGAGCACCAAAAAAAACCCCTCTTAACATTGGATGTTTGGTTTAGAAAATACCTGTGTGCTTGTCACACAGCCGACACTATTACAGAGCTGTATTCTCAGGATGGTCTGAACTGCTGAAAGAGAGAATCATAGCAATTTTAAATCCAGCTTTAAAAAAAAAGCTTACTGCAATGATATGAAGATAAACTCATTTGGAAGCAACATTTTGTTTTATTAGAAAAAGAAAAAAAAAAAAAAAATTAAAGCTATTCCAGCATAGTGCAAGAGATTAATAATTGTAGGCATTTAATGTATAGTGTCTTATAAACAGAAAATATTAATGACTTTGTAAAATAAGAATTTGACTCAGGTGAGTTACTTAGAACAAGTATCTGGAAGTCATGTTGTGCAGCCATGGGAGCAAATCAGACGATAAATGGGCGCCCAGCGTAAATCCATAATGCTAAAGCTGTGTGCCAGAATTAACTGTACCAAAGCAGCTTTCATGTTCCCACAAAATTGAAGGAAGCTCTCTAAAAACAACTAATTTGCAATACAGAGCTAATGAAATAACATTAGCAAACGTTTCTACTCTGTTGGAAGGCCTAAAGTCTACATCAGGATTACAAAGTAGGAACTGAAATTATTTTGGTGCCTTCCTCGTTTCACCAGCTCCGTACCTAAACTGACGTGAGCCCATAAGCTGAGAACTTCCTCTGAAAGTTACTGCACAACCCTTGTGCATATGTCAGATTCACAGCTCCATCAGAAGTCTGACTCAGTATTTATTTACATAACAGGAGAGATCTTTCTTCTTCTTGCAATATTTCTAGTTTAGCCTATAATTTTTTTTTAAACTACAGCAAACTCCAGTATCTGGATCAACACCAGTTTGTCGCATAAACCTGTCGTTCAGTGGGTTTCTTTTTTCATTCTATAGCATATTATTGTGATGGTGCTAGTTGGACAAGGGAAATTTTCATTATTGATGCTGTGATCAAATCTGATTGTGCCAGAAAAAGCTAAGAGTTTTATTTCTGTTCTTTGTGGTATTCTTCATGAAAAGAACTTGGCGATCAGATGAGGAATCTGCATTAGAGTGCACTGGAGAACTCTGCAAGCAAACAGAAACATTGATTTTTTTTTGTCTTGGTTGGTTGATTGGGGTTTTTTTGAGGGAATAGCATTAGGGAGGTTGAGATCTAACTATTGATTTACAGCCTAATCCTTTTAATGTATTAACAGTCAATGGAGAGCCTGAAATTAAACAGAGCTGTTCAAACTTTTATTTGATGAACAGTAAAACAATACTGCATAAAAGGAAATGTGATCAATCTGACACCTATTAATGTTGATGGCATGGTCCTTTCAAAGCAAGGGGAAGACTCCCTTTGGGTCCTGATCAGGGCAGGATTTTTCTGTTTGAAACAGAAAAAAAAAAAAAAATCTGTGTTTTTACATCCAGATTTAATCTAGCTCCATCAAAAGTCAACATTTTTCAAATTCTGTTTAATCTGATTCTTACTCTGTAGCCAGTGTAACATTAAATGGCCATCCTACTGCTCCTTTAGAGTATAACATGAGTGGTCATTGACATCGGTGGACCAAGATTACTCCTCTTGAGGTTTCTCACCAGATTGCAGCTCTCTGAACAAACTCTTACAATATGAAATATTAAATATCAGAGAGGCAGGATTGCTGACAGCACTGTAATACTGAAGACATCTGTCTCATTCATAAGTATATTAGATTTGGTTTCACAAAAGCTAGGGAATGTGAGCTCATACAAGAATCAGTTTAGATTGGAGAAGTTCAGCACAGTTTTAACTCCAGGGCATCATTATTTACATCACTCGGTGACATAAACATGATCTCTGATCACATCTTTGCTTTGAAGAAGCTGCATGTGTTGGTTCTTCTTTGCAGAGTGTATCTCCAGAGACATACACACTGAACTCTGCAGACTTTGCTCAAGTTACCAGTTCCTCCTTATGTTTAGATGATAATAATGCTCAGAGTATTTCTATGGTCTCTGCTTACATTCCTGTGGCATTCCTGTATGCGTGTCAGTTATAGTGGAAGTTTGCCACTTTCAGGCAGTTGAAAATGACCTGTATCTCTTTTCATACCTGAAGCTGAGAGGTGTTCCTGCCTTACTCCATTTGAAAGACACAGCGGAAGCATAAACAAACCAGCGCCTGTTTAACTCATTGCTGGTTGTGCTGGGCTTCCTGGCAGAAACAGTTGTGTAATAAATCCTTTCTGGACCTCATCTTTTGTAACAGCAATGCTATTTTCCTCTTCAGTGACCATCACCTTCACATTGTGTTGCATCTCATCATGCAGCTGTCTCCAAATAACAAAGCAAATATTTCCATAGGCGTGCTGACTGACGGCAGTTTCTGTGGTACTGCGTGTGATTGTGTGATACTGGAAAGCAATTGATTCCAGACAAACTTAGGTATGTTTTCATTTTAAAGGACATAGAAAACATCTGTAGAGCTCATAGACTAGATGACTGAAGATGACAATGAGAGTACAGAGTCTAGACATTTAAAAAAACAAAAAAAAAAGGAATTGAAAAATTGCTCAATAATTATGGGTCCAGATATTTCCATAATAGACAATTTTACAATACTGGCATTGGAATTGGTAAGCTTCTTCCTATTTTTTGTGAATAGTGGAGATCAGGAAAAAGGGGAAGAGGGAAGAACAATTCCTATATTCTACTGCAAGTATTTGGGTTCTTAACAGCCAAGCTAACACTTCCACCACAAGGGAAAATACAGGAAACTACCTTTTAACAGAGAAATGGAGTCCTTCAGTCTGGGGGTTTGTTACCATTTCAGAGAAAACTTTCTGAAAAGCTCTTTCTGGTCAGGATGACAGAATTCTAAAATTGCCATAAAGTGGAGCTGTGCTCCTTTAGTTTGGTTTAGGAGTCACTCTGAGAAAGAGAAGTATTCTGGGAGATTTGCTCCCTTACATTCTAGCAGATATCTTGAGAAAATACATCTACTAACGGGAGTTGGAAGAAAGCTTGTACAGCTAATTTGTAGCCAGTGTAAATACCCCCGGGTGAGACAATGCTCTGGTTTAGGGAGAAGCCCTGCTGACAGTCCTTTTTTAGTAATCATTCACTAGCTGTGTAGCCACATTTCTTTTCAATGGCTTACTTCCTATATCTGGAAGTAGCATCTCTTCCTCAGCGCTTTGTGGTTTAATGAGATGTAAATGTCCCTCTGAAATGTTTTCATTATGATATTCATTTCATCCAGGTTGACTGGGGCTTTGAGCAACCTGATCTAGTTGAAGGTGTCCTTACCCATGGAAGGGGGTTTGGAACTAAGATGATCTTTAAGGTCCCTTCCCACCGAAACCATTCTATGATCTGTGATTCTATAAAGTTCTTTGAAATTGCATGATTTTCATTATGTTTTACATTAGATTTGTGTGTCCTGTAGAGCACTGAAGGTGAATCACTGTCATATGATAAGAAAGACTGATGTTATCACCAGTCCAGTCTAGACTACTGCATAATCTTCACAGTGAACAGAGGAGGAATTTCAGGCAGATAGAAATCATGGTTTCATGGCTCAGGCAGTGGAATGCTGCCTCAGGAAAACCGACTCTTGCTAGGACTCTCTCAATGACAATAGCAATCAGTGTGTGTGAAATAACTGAGGAGGGGTTGTAGGGATAGCAACACTGCCTTTGCAGTTCCCCTACCATAAGACTCCTGAAAACTCCAGTAAGGGCCTCCAGAAGAGGCAGACCACAGAGGGGTTGCAAGGACTTGTTCCACCGAGTCGAACTAATCAAGACTAACTCCTTGGGTATGAGCTTTTTCTAGACTGTTTTCATCCAGAAGTAAAACACTAGTGAGTCAGCAAGAAACAAAAAAAATCTACGGAATATATAATCTTTACAGTATTTTTCAGGTCTGCTCCTGGGAATGTAGTCCTTCTATTCTGAAGGAAAATTAATAGACAATAGCCTATTAGTGTCTTTATTTATAGTCGAAGACTCAACAACTCAGTGATTTATATTTTCAATTTAATCACACCAACCGATGTAAGAAATAACTGGAAATGCAGGTATGACCTTGCTCAAGCAGACTATATAAAATTCAATGTAGCAAAGCTTGTATATTGAAAATTGTGCAGTAATATCTTTTGCATTGTTCAGCTTGCCAACTATGTCAATACAAGATAATGGCTTAGGCAAATTACATGACTAAAGAATTAGAAATGTAACTGGGGAAAAGGAAACGTAATATTGGGCTTGTGGCAAGAACTCTTTATATGATAAAACTAATTTGTAATTTGATCTTTAAAGCAGAACACAAAAAGAGTACTGAGGTACCTGAAATGCAAGGTCTATTATAGAGTAAAGGAAGTGTGGAGACAAATAGTTCGATACCATCCTAGACAAGGGCAGAGGAGCTCTTATTGGCCATAGCTAAACACTGTATTCTTAAGAAAATAATGTGGTTATTTGAAAGAAGGAGATGATGATGTTCATGGGAGGGAGAACAAGAAATAGTTTAAGAATACCAAGTTCAGGTTTAGAAATTTAATTCAATTGACTTTATTTTTATCTTCACTTACATCTTTCTTAATATATTCAGGCAAGAGAAGAAAGTTACTGAACTAGCAGAAGGACAGAAATTCAGCTTAGAAAATACGGTTCCTTATTAAAGAATTTCCCATGGTCCGTGTGCTTGTGCTGAAAAGAGAAACAAAGGAGTCTGTGTGACTTTGTGCAGTGACACGGGTCAGGAAGGTGGGCCCAGAGAATACCCACTGTGGAACTTCCTGTCTCATGTGGAACTTGTGCATGGTCCTCTGTAGAAAAATGAAGTTTCGTTCTGCCTGTTCCCTCCACCACATTAGTCCAAACCAACTCTGAGCTGGAAGTCTTGGAATTAAGTGCTTTCAGTGCCTTATGATAACCAAGGTTCAGAGCAGTCTTACATTCAGCTGTCTGGAAGCCCAAGCAGGTTGTCCTTCTTTGCAAAATGCTGCATGGACATCCCCCTGCAATGCAAAGATATTAGGTGTTTCCATTGCAATTACATTGAGTAAATCTAATTTACTGATGAAATTTCAAATTTCTTAATTTAATTTTTTTTCTTTAAATTTTTTAATTTACTAAATGAAATTACATTTCTCTTTTTCCATCCATGAGTATTAAGCAGAACAGCTTGGAGTGACGTTCACTCGTTCTGGTGATGGTGAAGACCGATGAAGGAGGTAGGGAGCAGTTTCCCACATATGAGGCTATTGAATGATATTCTCTGTTGGTGCAAGTGTAGCTGCTTTCAAACCCAGCTTGTTGCCTCAGTATGCCTATATGAAGCTTATTTTGCTTTAACTCTTGATGGAAGGACTTCTGGTCCTTAATGGACGTTTTCCATTAAGTAGAACTGCTCATTCCCTGGAACACATGAGGTGTAAAGTGATATCCAAATAACTAACTGAAAGGAAATTCTGTGAGTAACCAAATGTTTCCACTGATGTTGGGTACTCATTAGAAAATTACATCAGGGATGAAAGAAATGTTGATAGCAATAGTTCACAGTATTTCTTACCAGCAACAGTAAATTTTGGTCATCTTATCATTTTCACCTCTGTGTTGGGAAGAAGAAGACCTAAGCCATTCAGTGCAAACATTTTTCCTATGAGTTAGATGTATTTTTTTTCCAAAGGCTAATTCCTCTCCTGGTACAGCTCCTCATAAAAGTATAAATTCATTAATTTGTTAAAATACCCTAATGGCCTGGCACAAGTGCAAGAGGGTGTGATTATTCCTGAGTTATTAAGAGAAGGATCATTTAGATGCAGAAGTTCACATTGCTTCATTGAAACACTATGTAAAATGATTGTTGAAATAAGTTTTTGGTCTATTAGGCTCCTCACTAATCTTTTGGGGGAACTCATTAACATGCTTGAATGATAAAAGGCATAAGGATAGCTTTCATCAAGTGAAATTGTTAGCGGTGCATATCATGCATGAGATGCATTATAACTTGTGTTTTTGATGTAAGAAACCTTGTAATAGCATCTGATGCACTGCATAAATCATTGCATTCTTGGGACATGATAAATGCAGAGAAATTTAATTCTGGGATGGTTCTTAAAAGAGATGAGTGAATTGCATAAAAATTCTCCCTTGTACTATTTTTTGGCCTTCTGCTTATAAAGTATGAATGATGTACTCCCTCCCCTTTACCCATACTACAGCTCTTGAAGTGCAGGCCTTGAGCAAAGAGCAGCAGTGCTGACATGCTTTGGTTAGTGTCCTTTGAGTCAAATAGAAATAGTTAATCACACGATCGGGAGCAAGCTTTGGGCTATGATTAATCTCACATGTTGAGAATTATCTTTCAAGAAATTGTTTAGGAGAGGGCAGGAGTCTTTTGGAAAGAAATTGAGGCAGCTTGACAGAGAAGAATATTTTCAGCATCCTATTTGTTGAATAGATACTCAGTGCGAGAACTCAGCTGAATATGTTTGAAAGAATAATTATTCGGCAAATGAAACCCTTTCAGATGACTTATCCCAGTTTGAAATCTGATAATGTATCTTGGAAAAAGAAAGAACATTTGGGAGGGTTAAAACTGTCAGAGAAAATAGGACATCACAAATTTCTGTTCAAGCATATTTTTCTATATTTACAGTATTTCACTTGTGCTTTTATAACGAAGTAACAGTTTTATCAGATTTTTGCTTGTCAGTATTTATTTGCAATTAAACTTCTGAGGAAAAAGCTCTCATAGTAGACTTCTCAAATGTTGGTTTGGGTTAGTTTTTTATTTTTACAGGCCACTGTGCCTATAAGCCCAGGCCTGCTCTTACAGCCTTTATTTACAGTTCATATCAGCCTAATGGGTAGTTCATAGCTTATGTCATGAGTAAAACTAAGGAAATAAAAAAAATACCTATTTTCTCAGTGAGGAAATTATTGAAATGTTTCTGAGCTTGTTCTATCAATGGTGCTGGTTTGCTTTTTTTTACAATGGCTTTACAACTCTTTTTTTATTCCTTTGTCCACTATTTCTGGCCCACCAGGGTGTGTTTGAAACCAGTGTGTAAAGAAGGTGCAGTATTTAATAATGAAACCTATGCAACTTTTACAACTGATAGTATAAAGCTTGCACAGGGGAAACATGAAGCAGAAGTTGCCTTCTTCATTTAGCAACAAGGTCATAACTACTAGCCTTTGGACTCTTGAAGTACATCAGGTTGTTCATGGTCTTATATTGCCAAAACAGAAAAGAGGCAAGCGGCAGGGAAGTGCAAAACGACCTCCATCTTCAGTTCAGCATAATGTAATTTACAGTCTCTTTTAGCCATATTTCAAAAATAGCAAACCACATACTTAATTTATATCAAAACAAAGCCAAGCAGCCTTGGTTCAGCATTTCACTTTGCAGATGGAAAAGAACAGATAGCGAAATACCGTATCTGAGGAGAACCTTAAGATTCTATTTACAGTACCTTCTTTTGACAGCTCTTACCACTTTCACCCTTTTTTATTGTACATTTGCTGAATTAGTTCACATCTCATTGATGATTTTTCCATTTATCATGTTACTGTAAAAGCTCCCTAGCTTTATATCTGTCAATAGTGAGAAGAAGGACTTGTATTGCAGTCCAGAAATAGGAGAGTATCGCCCTGATTTCAAGCTCTTCAATCTCTTTTTTATATTATTAACTCACAGAAATATTTTAATAGTCAAGGGGAACAAGTCTTTTGATCTCAAATTCATAAAGCTCCATTTATTCCAAGAATGGCAAACAGAACAAGGAAGACAATAAATGGTCATATGACTGTTACAGAAGGTAAAATACAAGTTCCAATTTATCAATAAAATAGAGCACATTGATATGAACATTAAAAGAAAGTACAGATATACGAGTAACAAGAACTGCAGATTAATTTGTGAAATTGTGAAGATTGGTCCCTGCTTCTTATTGATCACTGGATGCATTCCATTGCAGGGTACAAAACTAGGAGGATTTATACTTACCAATGTAATAAGGTAAAGCCTTAACATCTGAGTGCAGTGAATAAATGCTTTCATTAAAATGAGTAATACACAAGACTTTCTTTGGGTTGTTGCATATTTTATACTGTCAGAGTTTTAGATATACTTAAGATTCTCAGATATTTGTTCAAAGAGAGACAGTCCTTGCCCAAAGAGCATCTTTGACTGAGTAGAGGAGAAAAATAATACTTCCCACTGGTGGGAAGTATGTCCTAGTTCTGACAGAGTGATACGTTTCTGAACCCTGTAGCAAGAAATGCTTTTTTTTTTTTTTATTTAAGATTTACACTAGGGCCAGAACAGTAAAAGTATTTTGAAACAACCCAGGTGCTAAAAACAAAGAAAAATAAGTGTTACTAAAAATAAAGAAATTGTCTTTTGTAAGTATGGAATTAAATATAATTTATATACATTTATATTATTTTGTCTGTCTGGAAAATGTTACCTCAGAAGAGGCTGAGAGCTGGCAGCGATGGCTGGAAGCAATGGGCCCCATACAGAAAATGCTAAATCCTAGAGCTGAGCAACGGGCAGGCTATTAGATGGCACTGTTTCTTGGTTTTCATATTCTGAGGGGGAAAACAAAGATTCAAAGGTAGTAGTTAAGAAGTCTGAGTTAAAAAACACCACACACACAAAAAAAAAAAAAAGAAAAAAGGCTTGGAGGCACTTGCTGGCTATAGCTGAAGAGATTTTGACAGAGAAGCTATAGCAAAGCAGCTTCTCTATCAGTTTCACTGTCCTCAAGGCTGATCTTGATGTACTGGAAGTGGCAGGGAAAGATTCCAATTTAACTGAGGGTTTTGGAATTTTTTTTATAATTTGTATTTGTTGCTGCATCTTTTGGGTACTTTTCAAAGTAAGGCTTTACAGTTTGCTGGTTTTTTAGGCTGCAGTGATCCAGAGTTGTGACAGGATCCTGGGGAAAATCTCTGGTAAAATCAAGCGCCTCAGTGTTCACCACTGAAGATTTGGAGATGCAGAGTCCTTGTTGAAGTTCAGTGACAGCAAATAGCTCCAGGTAAAGAGAGAAAGAGAGGGAAAAGACAAATCTGTTTCCAAAAGGTTTTGTCTAAGACCAAAAAAAATTTAAAATATATATATATATATACACAGCACTGGTAGCTGAACATAATGTAGCTATAGATTTCATGGGGTTTATCATAACCTGTGTCATCAGTGGCATTATTGCCTGGCTGGGATACCACAGAGTCACAGAATGGTGGGGGGTGGAAGATTATCTAGTCCAACCCCCCTGCCAGAGCAGGATCGCCTGGAGTAAATCACACAGGAACAAGTCCAGGTGGCTTTTGGAAGTCTCCAGAGATGGAGATTCCACTGCCTCTCTGGGCAGCCTGTTCCAGTGCTCTGTTACCCTCACAGTGAAGAAGTATTTCCTCATGGTGAAGTTGAACCTCCCATTTTCCAGTTTCTGGCCATTGCCCCTAGTCCTGTCACTGGACACCACTGAGAAGAGCCTGGCCCCATCTTCCTGACACCACCCTTTAGATATTGATAAGCATTGATAAGATCCCCCCCCAGCCTTCTCTTCTCCGAGCTAAACAGCCCCAGCTCTCATCCTTTTCTCATATGGTAGGGCAAACCCAGGAAGTTTATAGGTTACTACAGGTTAGGAAAATGCAGAGGACTACGGTGTATCTCCTTTAATATAAATGATAAAAGAGAGCTTAGATTTTCTATGGAACATATGACAGTGAAATGCTATGTGTGCGACAGTGTGTTCTGGGAAGGGCCTCTTTCATGTTTTTAGAGCTCTGTGGGACAACAGCTGTTTTGTTTTCTGACTTTCTGAGGTGTTAATAAGAACATAAATATTTTGTGCTGCATCCCAGTAACCTTGCCTTTGTTCTGTTCCTTTAAGCTAAAAGAAATCACTGTAGACTGAAGATGGTTTCCCATTGCTTATGGCAATCACAGCTTGAAGAGAAACTTCTTAATACTTCTTTTGTTACTGAGTGGGGAAAGGAATTTATACAATAAACCAGCTATATCCTTAAAAGTGCTTGCACGGATTTTAATGTTTTTTTCTTGAATGCTCAATCCAGTATTAGTTGGCTGAGACTTTGTCTGACAAGTAGCTGTGGACTCATGGAGAACAATCTATCTGGCTGTTTTGCTCAGTCTCAATTTCAGGTGTGAGTCTGGTTGGATGAAGTAAGGTTCCTTTATCCTGATATTCACTTTTCTTAACCTGGTAGATTAGCAAGATCAAGTCTTGTTAGAGCCAGACCCTTCCACTTGACTTGGATGCATTTCAGCAGCACTTGGAAAACTCCAGGTTCAGTTGGAAAAAGCAGCTGCTTCTAACTTCTGTATAGCACACGTGTCTGGCAAGCAATGACACTGTGGGTTTCTTACCTTCAGAAATCCATAGGGAACACTATCATTTTGATTTTATATCTGTCTTGACTTAGGTATCTCCCAGCTTTGCCAGGGGAAGTATATTTATTTCATTACTGATATCAAAGTTTCCTTATGTGTTACCTGCCTGAGGCTGAGCTGGTATTATTCGTGGGCAGAGGCCTACATACTGAGTCTTGCAGGACTATTCTCTGGAGTTTCTTAGTGCCTGAAAATTGATTTAGCCTGTGGTATTAGCTGCCTCTCATAGCATGTCAGCTTTGTCTAACAAAACATAAAAGATCACACCCGGGAGCAATAGCAGTAGTAAAAGCACTGCTTGTTACTGTTAGCAAGGGGCAACAGACAGAAGGTCAAGACAGGGTCATGTAACTTTCTTACTGTTGGGAACTATTAAAAACAACTACTCATAAGGCTTTAATTAACTTCGTGAACTGAACAAATTAGTCCAAATCTTCAGTGATTCCATGTAGATCCCTCTTAAAGTGTCGGAGCTGTTGAAGAGCTTGCTAAATATCAACTATTTGCTGAAAGAGCAAACAAAAATGCCTGTCAGGTTTGGCAGTCACCTAGGAGCAGGGCCCACGCAGTTCAAGTTGGGCTTTTTGTCAGTATTTGTTCATGTGTCCACAGTGAATAGAAGTTAACCCTTCTCTGACAGACTGGAGCTGGCACATCCCTGGCCCATGGCAGCATTCATCTGTCTAGGACATAACAGGTTCCAGCTGGACAGATTTCCATATGCAGTTCTTACTATTTTACAGAGCCGGTCCAGCAGCCTAAATACTTTCTTGCCTCTGAGCACACTGTTGCCATCACGTTAACATGTGTCAGGCAAGCAGGTTTACTTTTTTATGTTTATGGATTTTGACTGTTCCAAAAAAAAAAAATTTTTTTTAACTGTCCCCTTTAGTCATTACTTAGTTATTGCCATTCCCCTTCTTCCTGAAAGAGCAATTAAGCTAAGCCTGACTGCTTTGGATTTGATGCGTCTTAAGAGCAGACAGGGCCAGCTATTACAACACAGTAACTTTTTGCAGCAGGGTACGCTGGCTGGGTTCTGGAGTTTCCCCTGCCACTAGGACTGTCTAGGTCTTATTGCTCGTTTGGCAGTGAAAAGCTCAGAGGAAGAGAAATCCTCATATGCGTCAAGCAGTGTCTGACCGCTTCCTCAAACACGAGATCACGTGCATTTGACGAGTGTGAGTGCAGTCGCTGAAATGTGTATCTACTTTTAATCTCTTCCTTTTCTCCTGCGATGAATTGTCCAGGTTAATTTGATGTTGTATTAAAATAGCCAGCTTTTAATGTATTTTAAGCATTGTGATTTCATTAGCTGTATCTTTTTCGTTGTATTGTGAGAAAGCATTTGATCTACTCTGCCTATAGACTTCACCGGTTTGGGTTCTTCTGGCATATTCTAAATTAGTTAATTGCTAACATGAACTTAATCAGTCTTTAATTTTTGCTCACATGGGACTCTCCATTTCCCTAACAATGCTCATTGTATTCTAAGACTCCTGCTGCTTCTGCTCATACAGCTTTGGAAGAATACTTCTGGTTTGGTAACATCAGTATAATTACCTCTGGTTTCTGTTCTGGTCTCCCACATTGGCCTGCACTCTGAATAGCTTTGCACATGCATCATTGTTTTTGTAAGATTCTCTTACATTTCTGCAGTGCTGCAAGTAAACTGTTTTGCTTCACTTTTGCAGGGCAGTGGGTGTAGATCTGAATGCTGTCACAACACTGGTGACTGACTTCTATATTTAGTCTCTGCCTTAGTCTCAGGTTTCCATAGTCACTTCATACATTATTTCAGTGACTGGAATGCAAGCCGAACTGAATCTTTTCATTAAATCATTAGTAAGGGTAAAGTCGTTCATACAAGCAGCCTTGTTGAGTGTGTATGGCCTTGCTTTAGGCTTAATAATCTAGATTCAGTCATTTAGATGGATATTTAAAAATATTTGGATATATTGAAAAAGTTCTGAAAAACAGTTCTCTACACTGATAGAGACTTCTGAAAATAATGGAAGAGTAATTGCTTTTAAAATGTGGTAGTTTTTAAACGATTGAGTAAATAATAGTAAGATGATCAGTAGAAACTGCAGCAAAGTACTCCATGTTTCTTTTTCTGCCTGGAGCGTGTGGTGGTTCAGGCCAAAATACTGCAATTATTTAAAGATTCATGGATTTTAAAAACCATTGACCATGTGACATGATATGGTAAATTCAGTATCATTCCCTAAATTCTGAATCTATTACACTTATGACAGCCTTACGCCAATGTAATAAAAGACATTAAAAACCACAGTGCAGCCAGACACTATGCTGCAAATTTTCAAGTTTTCTTTCACAGTATTTATGGCAGCTAACAGCAGTGTCAGGAAATGTGGTGTCCTCTGGATCAAACACCTGGAACATGCTGATGGGGAGAACAGATTTTGGCCCCAGATGCCCACTCAGCTTTGGGATCCTGGTTTAATTTGACCCATTGTTTTTGTCTGCAA